>JAODAL010081571.1:0-11863 GCA_025379985.1 Phyllomedusa bahiana | reverse complement strand
AAAAAGGGGTTTTAACCCCCTTAAGGGGACCCCCATTTTTTTTTTGGGACACGTTCTTTTTTCCCTCCCCCTTCCCCCAGACCCATAACTTTTTTATTTTTCCACCTACAAAGACTTGGGGGCCGGGGCATTAAAGGGGTTAAACACGGGGGGCGGGCGCGCTCCCGTTCCCTGAACGGGGGTGTTACGGCGATTAGGGAGCAACCCCTGCAAACCCCCTTAGGGAAGCTGGGCACCATACTTTGGGGGTCCTAAGGGGTTAAACAAGGATCATTTTTTGTAAACCTTTCCCCTTTAGGGAGGGCATAATAAAAATATGGGCTGGTGTTAAGAGGAATAAGGATCTTCAGTAGGGTTTTGGTGCCTTAAAAGGTGTATTGGTCCTAAATGAAGCCAGAGTGCCCCCCCTTTATTGCGGCCGAGGGGGGCTTTTTATTCAGACAGTGGGAATCTCACAAATGGCTGAAAATTTCCAAAAAACTCCTTCTGTAATTGTTGTACTTCGGGGTTTTAATAAAGATGTCATTTTTTACAGATTTAATTTTGGGTTTGTACTAGTGGAGTGAAGATTCACCCCAAAACCCAAAAGTCAGTAGGGACTTTAAACCCACTTAAGGGTAATAAGGATAAAATACACTCACCGGCCACTTTATTAGGAACACCATCTTAAGGGTTGGCCCCCCTTTTTCCTTCGAACTGCCTCAATTCTTCGTGGCTAATTCCACAAGGTTTTGAACGTGCTAAATTTGGACCAAGGGGGCCCAAAGGTGCCAAGAAAATATTCCCCCCACCATGACACCACCCCACCCCGCCCCGAACCCTTTACAAGGGGGATGGGTCCATGCTTATGTTGTTGACGCCAAACGACCCCACCTCCAATGTCGCAGCAGAAATCGAGACTCACAGACCAGGAAAATTTTTTTTTAATCTTTCGTCCAATTTTGATGACTTGGCAAATTGGAGCCTCAGTTTCCGGGTTTTTGCTGAAAGGATGGGACCCCCTGTGGTCTTCTGCTGCGTAGCCCATCTCCTCAAAATTCGCCGTTTCTGTTCGTTCAGAATGCTCTTTCGCCCACCTTTGGTTTTTAACAGGGGGCTATTTGGTCACGTTTTCCCTTTTTATCAGCCCCCAACTCTGCCCATTCTCCTTTTACCCCTGGCATAACAAGGGATTTCCCCACAAGGCGCCCCTCACTGGATGTTTTTTTTTTTTTTCGGGGCCCTTCTCTGAAACCCTAGAGATGGTTTGGGTGAAAATCCCGGGAACAGCATTTTTGAAAAACTCAGCCCCCTTCTGGCACCAACAACCCTGCCACGTTTAAAGGCACTCAAAAACACCTTCTTCCCATACTGATGCTCGGTTTGATGAGGGGTTGTTTGACCGTTACATGCCTAAATGCACGAGTTCCGCCATGGATTGGGTGATTAAAATTAAAATTTTAACAGCGTTGGACAGGTGAACCCAATAAAGGGCCGGGAGTGTATGTCGCTTTTAGTAAAATGATCAGGCCCCATTGGCTTATAGCCTCCGTCCGATAGGCCTGTCAGAATACCTACCACAGTAAGACAATAGGAATCTATAGGGCAAATGTCGTTCGATTTGAACTATGGGGCATGCTTATCAAGGCAATTGCACCAGAATTCTGGCACAGTTTTAGCAAAAATACTGGTGCATATGCTTTAAACTACATTTATTATGATATAGACAGTTTCTAGACACTTATGCGCCTCGTCTCGCTAAAGGGGTGTGAACTCCGTAAAAGGGAAGTGGCTTCACAGAAAGCGGCATGGCTGAGTGTGTGACACTACCGAAATTAGTGCCATAAAGTAAGCCATCTAATAGATGGTGTAAAACAGAGTAGTCTAAACCTGCACCAAATTTATCAGCACTATGATAAGTGAGGTGCACTGTATAACTGTCTAGTCTAAGTGTACACTGTCTAAGAGTTAGGCAGTATTGATAAATCTGCTCCAATGTTTGCTCTATTTACTGGACATATATCACATAAAATGTTTATATCTGGTAAATGAAAAAAATGTAGCTCTGTTTAGACTATGTTTGCCTTAGAAATTCATATTGCCCTGTCATCGCCTCGTATGGACATGTTTTTCAAGATACCTTGATGAAAACTATGGATGGAAGCCATTAACATGATGTAAATGTGGCGGATATCACCAGAGGTGATTGTTCACTTAGCGGTTACTCAAGCCCCTATCTACTTCTGTCTAACATGTATAGGCACTTTTAGATATCAATGAACCCAAGAGTTTCCACACACTAAAATAGGTTTTACCATGAAGGCATTTCATGCCTGATTTGTCCTGCTTCAGCTTTCAGTGTACTCAAAAGTGGGCGTGTATGATTTGTTTGAACTACATATCATGTGACTCAGCAGACTTAACATCACCATGCCTTTCAACAGGTCTGTTTATGTAAAGTGCTGTGAGTAGCTACAATGTAGCTGCAGTGTAAGCGTCTTTGGTTCAAATCCCTGCAGGAGCCAAACATGGATTTTTTTTCTCTCAGTGCACATACCGTATTGAAGTTTCATTTTATTTTTAATTTATTAGCACTGTTTGACTAATTGCTAAGTACAGAGGACAAGAATAGAATGATGGCGTCTGGGGCTGAACACTTGCTCAGCAGTGAATGTGTGTGATTACTGAGCCGGCAAGAAACTGACAGTATGTGCCTGGGAAGAGAGGTGATGTCTGAGCAAGGACTGAAGCGCTCTTGTCACTGGTGATATCACCTAGAGATGAGCTGTACACTATGAATCACTAAGGGAGCAGCTAAAAGAAAAATGCTGCATAATTCTGAATAATGATGAATGGTGAAAATGTTTATTATTTCATTTGCATGCTCCCCATATCAATTTTACCTTGTGGTAAAATCCCTCTAGATCAGAACTTACTTTTTCCTCCTTTACAGATACTTTCCATTGACGTAGTTTAGAATTCAGTGACATGTTATAAATAGTGATGAGCGATTACGTCGACTATCGTCATCGGGTCGATAGTCGATATCTTCAAGACGATTTCCGATAGTCGATAATAGATCATCGCCGATGACCATTAAAGTCTATGGGAGAGGAACAACACCTTCATTCTTACACCCAAACAGGGCTGGAGAAGCTGGAATTAAACCCACAACATCAAATGGTACGTCTACATCCTAGGCAACACAATTAGGCAACAAAAGTCACAGAAAAAAAGTCACAGACCATTCACTATCCATGTATTGTACCGCAGCATGAGCCTTAAGCCTGCATGAGACACAGATTAAAAAATGCCGGAAAAAGGAGTCTTTCAACCACCATTTTAGTTGAACTGGACATTGACTATCCCTGCCCTGGGCCACAGCATGAGCCCCAAACCTGCATGACCCCAGATTTAAAAAGTGCCGGAAAAAGGAGTCTGGACTGGGAAGACCAGGAGGTAAGACTGCTGGATGCAGGTTGCATTAACCACTGAAGAACAGATTGGCGACGCTGTTCGTTACTGAGATTCACAGGGCCCTGACCCAGCGATGACAGGCCTGACGGTCCTGCAACCGACGATCCGCTGGCTTACGTTTTGTCACCAGCACTGGAAGGAGCACCTTCTCTCGTACCTCTTACCTCCATGTCCTACACCTCTTTGCTCGCTTACCCACTGCATTTCGCTCCATGTTCAGAAAGATAAAAATTTAAGAAGGTATGGAAGATTTTTGACAGACTTTATAAAAGACGGCAAATCAAGCTATTCTTAAATACCTCTAATTTCCTACAGCAAACTAGGTTTTAGAAACTGAATTGTTTCTAGCGAATAAATGTGAAATGTGGTCTGGTGGAAGAACCGTAAGACAAAATTTAAACAGTGCTCTTCCTTCAGCCCCAGGGATTTAAAAACAGCCCAGTAGGACTAGGAATTGAAGTTTTCAAAAAAATATCATACAAGTGCGCTATCTCCCGCCAAACTGAGATTCAACAAGCTAATAAAACTATTCTCAGAAGTTACACAGATGAGAAATTGTGTTTTTTGCAGCAATGACCAACGAGAACAGTTGCTAGAAAATTTTTCTATCAGAATTGTCGTACAACGTGGCTATTTGAAATAAAATAGGGCCGCACCACGTGCAATACGAAATTTCTGTATCCAAATTTAAGTACAAGGTGGCTATTTGAAAAAGACTGAGGTGAACCAAAGTGCAATACAGCTATTTAAATTTATACGGATAAGAAAAGGAGGTTTTTGCACCAATGAAATACACCTGCAATTACTAGCAAATTTCTGTATCCTAATATAAGTACAAGATGGGTCTTTGAACAAAACTGGGCTGCGGATAAGGAGATTAAATCTTTATTAGAACCATTTAAATACACGAGTACGATTTAAAGGGAAAACAACTGAAAGGTAATTTAGGAAAATTGGAAGTAGCGAACCATTAGTGAAGCAGCCATCAACACAGGGGGGGGATTTCAGTTAGGTTAAGTAATGGGACGGGACAGTTGGGTTTCTAAAGGAAGGGGAGAAAAAGGGGAAAAAATCTACTGAGGAGTTGGAAAAATATGTCATTTCATAGAACATGTCCAGTGTGAGACAGTATTAATTATGTTAAATATGTAGTGGGAAATAAACTGTACATTGGTCTTTTACAGGACTGTAAGTTCGATTTGGATTGTGTATTGCAACTGTTGCCTGTACTCCTCAATAAAATATGTTAAAAAAAAAAAAAACTGGGCTGCGCCAAAGTGAAAAACAACACTAATTTTAAATTGAGTATGGGGAATAAAAGGTGTTTTTTTTTTTACCTATGAAATACACCTGCAATTATAGCAAATTTCTGTATCGTATATAAGTACAAGGTGGGTCTTTGAACAAAAATGGCCCGCGCCCAAAATGAAAACAACCTAATTAATTGTGTATGGGTAATAAAAGGTGGTTTTTGCACGTATGAAATACAACAGCAATTACTGGCAAATTTCTGTATCCTAATGTAAGTACAAGGTGGGTCTTTTAACAAAAATGGCCTGCGCCAAAGTGAAAAACACCTAATTAAAATGTGTACGGATAATTAAAGGTGGTTTTTGCACCTATGAAATACACCTGCAGTGACTAGAAAAAATTCTGTATCCTATTGAAGTACAAGGTGGGTCTTTGAACAAAACTGGGTTGCACAAAAGTGAAAAAAAACCTAAATTAAATCGTGTACGGATAATAAAAGGTGGGTTTTGCACCTATGAAATACAACAGCAATTACTAGCAAATTTCTGTATCCTAATGTAAGTACAAGGTGGGCTTTGAACAAAAATGGCCTGCGCCAAAGTGAAAAAAAACCTAATTAAAAAAGTGTAGGATAATAAAAGGTGGTTTTTGCACCTATGAAATACACCTGCAGTGACTAGAAAAGTTCTGTATCCTATTGTAAGTACAAGGTGGGTCTTTGAACAAAACTGGGTTGCACAAAAGTGAAAAAAAACCTAAATTAAATCGTGTACGGATAATAAAAGGTGGGTTTTGCACCTATGAAATACAACAGCAATTACTAGCAAATTTCTGTATCCTAATGTAAGTACAAGGTGGGTCTTTGAACAAAAATGGCCTGCGCCAAAGTGAAAACAACCTAATTAAATTGTGTACGGATAATAAAAGGTGGTTTTTGCACCTATGAAATACACCTGCAGTGACTCACCAAAAACTGGCCAAAAACTGGTAAAAAAAAAAGCCATTCAATGCAGGTTCAAAGCAGTCTGGGCTGCACAATATAGACGCTCCTGTCAAAAGACTGCCTGTCTGTCTGTGTTCGTCCGCAACCCCCTACCCCACCCTCCTGTACAACGCTAGAGGCTTCTTTAAAAGTCTCAGCCTAACTAAGAACTGAAATTCTCTAATCTACCTATGTTCTAATGTTCACAGCTAAAATCATAGTTGTCTGTGTGAACAAAGAGAACTGTTTCGCTGAGCTGTATTGAGAGAGACCTAGCACATGTCCTGCTCTTATGAGACACACTGACACACTGATGCTGAACAGGAAGGGCTGTTCTATGTAAAACGAGGTCATGTGATTTTTTCCAGCCAATGACAACCATACACATCACAGTCATAACGTCGCACGCCCAGCTCACCCTGCTCTAAGCTGATTTGCTGGCCGCCGAAATGACATGAAGCACCGAAAATGGCGTGATAGTAATAGATTATGCGCAGATTCTCACCTAAATTACGCGTGATCGGAAAATTCCGATCAACATGAAAACCATGCCGATTTCAACTTTGTCAATTATAATCGCTCAACACTAGTTATAAATAAATGAAGTAACCCATATCACTTTGTAATGAACTAAACACAACATTTCATAATAAGTTTTCCTTTGAAATTTGTACTTCTAAACCAGAATCATCCCCTTTGTAGATTTGTATAGGTCTAGATTTAATCCCATCAAATTCATGTGATTTATAGATTTGTTACCGTACAGAATCACTGCTACACAGAGACATCTGGAAATAGAATCTACATCCATATCCCTGGTGTGCCACTTCTACTATACTACCATATAGTGATCCTTTCATTGCATCTCAGATTGCAGCCATTCACACTTATTATTATCTACTGTCATTTTAAAAGTATAGGAAATCTGGTGCAATTCTTTAACCCCTTAAGCCGCACACCTGAAAAGTAGTTAATGACCAGAACATTTTTTTTAGTTTTTGCCTCCTTGCGTTTCAGCAGTTATAACTTTTTTATTTTTTCAATGACGCAGTTGTATGAGGCCTCGTATTATTTGAGACAAGTTGTACTTTATGGGGGAATAGTTTAAATTCACTTATAAATAATTTTAGAATTTAAAAAAAAAAAAATCTATTTTTTTCAATGTTTTTGTTTAAAAAAAAATGTTTGCACCATTCACATTTCACACTTAATAACTTGTTTGATTAATTTTACAGGTTATTACGGTCGTGTGGATACCTAATATGTTTAGGTTTTTTTAACGTATGCACAATTATTTTATTTTAAATATCTATTTTTATTTAATTTTTTTTACACTTTTTTATGTTTTTTACTTTTTTTAAAAAAATCCAATGAAGGAAAAACTGTTTTACTTTTTTTTTTACACTTGGTAATGTATTAGCATATTCATATATGCTAATACATTATAATCTGTGTCAGTCTGACACTGGCAGTGATCAGGATAGCTCACAGTCTGCCCTGATCGCTGGCTTGTTCACAGACAGCTCTAGGTCCCCAGGGCTGACTGTGCAGCCGTTCCCTGGGCTCTGTTGGGTCACCGGGTGTCCCGATCACCTGACAGAGCAGGGAAACCCTTTGATTGAGCTGCGGTGAGGAACTGTGGCAATCAAAGGGTTAAAGCACCAGGGAGAGGAGGTTTCCAATGTCTGCAGCGACATTAAAAGACGTCGCTGCAGACGAACGACCTGAAATGCTCGATGTCAAAAGTCAGTGGGCGGTTGTTAAGGAGTTTAAAGGGGTTGTCTCACTATGAATATCATAGTTGGAAATGTGGGGACCAAAAATCTAAGGATGTACGTCCTTGGTTACTATTGGCAAAGTGCTACGGTTTAGAGAACGGGCATGGTTTACATGTGCTTAGACAACAGTGTTTGTTTACTGGTCAGGGAAGCATTCTGTCCTGCCCAGGTCGTGACATGCAAAGGAAAGGCAGTTAAGAGGAGGGGCAGGGATGTGTGTATTGGCAGGCATGGAGGAGAAGCAGTGAGAGGACATGCAGGGGGGGTTTTGTGTATTGTATCCTCTTCACTGCTTCTCCTCCTTGCCTGCCAATACACACATCCTTGCCCTTCCTCTAACCTGCCTTTCCTTTGCATATGCACGACCTGGGCAGGACAGAATGCCTCCCTGACCAGTAAACAAACACTGTTGCTAAGCACATGTAAACCAGCCCGTTCTCAAAAACCGTAGCACTTTGCCAATAGTAACCAAGGACGTACATCCTTAGATTTTTGGTCCCCACATTTTCAACTATAATCTTCGTAGTGAGACAACCCCTTTAAGTCCAAGTCTGTGAGTTGTCCTCTTCTTAAAAGCGTACCTATGTCGTAAGAAAAAAGCCATCTAGCGTAATAAAAAGTTTTGAGCAGAAGAGGTTTAGGTGTTGAGACTGCAGATCACTTGGTGGATGGAACAAAAGTTTTTGGATGTGAAATGTGGCCCTTTAATTGTGATGGGCCTAGTTTATTTAGAGAACCAAGTAGAATGATATGTGGAAAGTTTCAGTTTACAATCATTACATTGTGGGGACCATCTTATTTTGCTGCAGAACCCACTGAATTGTAGTTGCTCACAGAGGTCCCTATTTGGTTTTCCAGTGTTTCAACCGTAACCCTAATCCTAAATTGGGGCTAGGATTATGGTTCGGATTAGGGAAAGGGTTAGAGAAAAGAAAATCAGGTTCAGGACATCCCAAACCCAATTTTTTTCACAAGTTCAGTTGAAACAATGTCAAACCAAGTAGGGATCTCTGCGAGCAACTAGAATACAATGGGTCTCACAGCAAAATACTGTAATAAAGTAATTATAATAAACTGGAACATAAGGATTATTTTACCGCTTAGGCTATGTTCACACGGCTTATTTTGGGACGGATCTCAGCCCGTAATTTGAGCCGTACTGCGCTCAATACGGCTGAAATCCGTCCCAGTCATTACGGTAATCCACAATTCTCATAGAGGACTATGGATTTCGTCTCCTCTCCCCGCTCGCGAAATACGGTGAGTGGGGAGAAAGTGACATGTCAATTACATGGCGTAATTGCGGGCAAAATCCATCTCACAATTACGCCGTGAATAAGCCGTATGAAGATAGCCTCAGTGTCGTTCCTGGTCTTACAGTGCCTCTTTCAGTGTGACATCTGATGTCACCTTAAGGCCCCGTTCACACGGCTTATTTGCCGACGGATTGGCGCCGTATTCCGCGCCGGATTTGCGCTCAATACGGCGCCAATCCGTCGGAGTCATTACGGTAATCCACTGCTCTCATAGGGAACAGTGGAATCCGTCGCTCCTCCCCGCTCGGCAAATCCGCCGCGGGGGGAGAAAGTGACATGCACATTATTTACGGCGCGGAGGCGCCGTAAACAATGCATTGTCTATGGGGCCGGGAGCGGCGCCCCCCGCCGTGCTCCGGCCCCGTCCCGTCCCGCCCTTATTCACGGCGGATTTGTGCGCTCAATACGGCGCACAAATCCGCCGTGAATAAGCCGTGTTCACACGGCCTAAGAATCACTTCTGGTTTACCTATGTTATAGGAACCAAAGATGAAGCTGAACATGATGTGCAATGTCCAACATCATTTTCGGTTCCATTACATGGAACTAACATAAGGGAACCATAAGGCTCACATTGTTTACATGCGATAACGCATGTGTTTCTCAATTATGTCCAAAATGCATGTTAAAAACACACACATTTAACAAAGACAAAAATAATGCCACAAAAAACGTGTTTTTTTTAATGCGAGTGTTTTTGTAACTATCTCTGATTTGAGAAACAGGTGGACTTTGGGTCAATGAAAAATAAAATGAATTTTATAATTACGTTACTTACATTTTTGTTACAGTTGAAATATGCAACAAAAGACAAAATGTGTGAGCCCACTTTAAATGTCAACCGATGTTGCTCACCTGGAGTGATGCGGTACCAGGAGCAATGCTTACAGGGGTTTTCTCAACACTGACTTTCACAGACTTGAGCTGTTGATCTCTCTTACAGCTTCAAAACCAGGGGCGTGTCTCTCCTCCAAGTAGGCGTGTCTTTCCTCACTGAAGACTGGTGACATCATCATTCTGTGTGAGTAGTGGAAGGGAGAGGATGTGACAGCTCTGCAGACCTCCTGCAATATACAGTTCTCCTGTCACCTACCTCCCAGGATGCACAAGCTCCTTGTAAACAGAACAACTGCATTGCTGAAAGCAGTTATACATACAGTCTGAAATGATGAAACAAATATGAGAAATTCATGCTGTCCCCCCACCCCCTCTGTTATCAGGCAGGAGATAGAGGGGGAGCAGACTGTATAAGGCTGTGTTATATGGGTGATGGGAACTGACTGCATAAGACTGTATTATATGGGTGGGGGGGGAGTGAATCTAGCAGCTGGAGACTCGGTCATTGCCCAGATCCTTTACATAGGGCTGAGAGAGGCGCATAGAGGAGCTAAGAGAGACAGTCATAGTCAGCATAAAAGCTGAGGCAACTAGTTTCACTATCAATTTTCACAGCTCAGAGGGGAGTAAGCACAGAGTGCAGGCAGCCAATCACCGCACAGGTGTCATGTTCCATCTGGGGGCGTGTCCCAACAGGGCTGAATCAAGTATCATGCAGCCAATCACAGAAAAGGGGGCTTGGCCCAACCACGTGCCGCAGAAATAGCTATAGATGCACAGATTAGCTCATATCTGCTATACTAAGTGATTCAGTTAATGCAAACCAATTGCAAAAGTGCTTATTATTACTGTCCCCATCATTACAGATATGATCTTTATAGTGAGAAAACCCCTTTAAGGGGATGTTCACACAGCGTTTTTTTTAGATGGGTGTTTGGATCCATGTTTCGGACCCAAAAAACGGACCCAAACATGCATCCAATAATGTGCAGTGTGATTTACATTAGTTTCAATGTAAAATACGCATCAGCGTTCAGACGATATGTGTTTCACATGCATCTTTTGGATTCGTTAAAAGCATTCAATTCCTGATCCATTTTATGCAGCAGGCACTATAGGGTGTGTTTCTGCTGCACAGAAATGCATCCAAACACGCAGCACACTTTGGGTGTGTCCATGGATACATTTTATGCATTTTTGCCAATTTTGCCAAAATTCAACTAAGGCTGACCCAAATTGAATTGCTTAGATTTGGGTCTAATTTGACAATGACCTGAATCCAATTCGTAGGATTTTGTTCTCATTCGACAACGATCCAAATCCGAGTTGCAACATTATTCCTAGTAATGAAGAGACATAATAGTAACGGTAAGAATGTATCAACGTATGCGTCATTTAAAACTATGGTTAATTAAGGGCTTGTTCACACGGCATTTTCACTGCATATCAATTCTTTCAAAGATGCAGCCGACAGGCAGGAGGTAAACACGCAGCGATGATCTCTCATGTGAACGCCGCTGCGTGTTCCTCATAGCCCGCAGTGATAATCTCACTGCTCTCGGTCCCAGAGACGGACCTAAAAAGTGTTGTTAACATGGAGCGAAAACGCTGTGTGAACAAGCCCTAACTTGTAACGATGACCATACTTAGACTCCAATCACATGTTGCATTTCTGGTTTATTTTTCATCTGCAGTAAAAACGCAAGCAAAAATACTTGCATGCATTTTGTATTTGACCAAATTGGAGTTTCTAATAACTATATGCATTTTGTTTTCATTGCTTACATTTTTGATGCTTTTGAAAATGTAACCAAAACGCAATGTGTGAACCCACCTTAAATAATGTCGGATGTTGCACCAGAAGTGGCAACGCGTCAGGAGCAATGCAGGAGCAATGCTAAATTGTAAGCATCCACTGAAACAATATGAGAACCCTAACTCCAACTTATTTAGGGTTAGGCATGTTCACACGGCTTAAAATGGCCGTATTTCGGGTCCGTAATTACGCGCCAGAAGTTGCGCCAATTACGGGCCGAAAACGGCCCATTCATTACGGTGATTCACAGTTCTCATAGAGAACTATGGATTACGTCTCTCTCCCCGCCGGCGAAGCCGCCGGGCGGGAGATTAATTGACATGTCACTTTCTAGCGGCATATACGCGCCGCTAGCAGTGATAGTCTATGGGCCGGCGAAGTGCCGGCCCCCTGCTTAATCCCCCGCACCCGCCCGCCCCCGTCAAAA
>JAODAL010081570.1:0-11864 GCA_025379985.1 Phyllomedusa bahiana | reverse complement strand
TACCTCACAATTCAAATTGTACTGTCTCCTACGCAGATGGCTGCGCCGTCTTTCATGTAGATCAGAGAATCCTTTGGCTTGTGTAGCAAGAAGCAGGGGAAGGAGACTGAACTTCAGCTAGCATGAGGCCAGAGCAGTCTTGTACATAGGTGGGAAGATGAACTAAACATAACAACAACGATCTAAAAACTAAACTTCTCCAAACCAGTTGGAGGGCAATTTATAAACGCTGCCCCCCACCCTTAGTCTTCTAGGCAATGCCTCTTGCTTAATTCGGCTTAGTCTTACCTAAACAGCAGGTTTCACGTATTTAGAATAAGAACACAGATTTTACCTAAGGGTCCATGTAAGTCAACACATCTTATTTCTACTGCAATCATCACAGATATTATACCAGACAATATCAACACTATAAAACGTTTGTACTATAACACCTATCCTGAACACTACATAAAGTGCTACATCTATTAGTGTAGGGACTCTCTTTAACCCCTTAACGATCACCCGCCGTCTTTTGGTGTCGGGTATTTTAGGTCATTCGTCTGCAGCGACATCTTTTGGCATATCAGCTCAGTATTCACAGCTCTTCTAATTGCACTGACATGAGAGCAGGAGATCTTATCTATGAGCTCTGAAGCTCTCTGCTCTAAAGTACAGAAGTAATTACTCTCCTTTGTTTGTTAGAAATAACACTCTGTTCTGCAGCTGCCGGCAGTCTGACCTGTGGTGTTGTCCCTCCCTGCTCTCAGATGCTGACCCGTGTGCACTCAGAGCAGATAAAATCTCTCTTATTTCCTCATCAAAGCAAAAAAAAAAACAAACAGAAACAAAGCAGTATATTCGGAAAAATTCTTTAATTAGCTCTATCTTCATGCCGAAAGCTCATCTTTGTAATGAGAAAACCCCTTGAAGACATTTACTAGCACTAACAGAAAGTGAACTTTCCAAATTAAGGGTGTTATGAACTGTAACACGCACCATACTGTTTATATCATATGTTTTAATCAATGTAACGATTTCTTATGTGGGATGTGCAATATGTGAAGTGAAACCTTGCATAGTAGAACATATAGCCAGGGCCGCCAACAGTGATTTCAGGGCCCCATACAGCTGAAGCCCCTGGGCCCTCCCTCTAAACCCCGCCCCCAGCAACCCTTTTGCCCCGCCCCAGCAACCCGATCGCCCCGCCCCCAGCAACAACAAAAAACGGCCAAAAGGACAAAACCCCCCCTTTTTTAACCACATAATATGTGGCAAAAAAGAAGTATTGGTAGTAAATAGCAGTGTGCACATATCTGTCTGTCTGTCTCCACTCTAGACCGGGGCTAAATAGCCCCACCCTATCCCCCACCGGCCCACATACAATACCCCCCCCCCACGTTTCCCTTGGTCAGCCCCTCCACCTTCAATAAAACACCAGCAAGAAAGTAAAAGTGTAATCCTATCACAGGGTAGGTTTTCCCCTCTTTTAAAAATAGGGACCGGCGCTGCCACTTTACCCCCCCAATTAAACCTACAACACCGCCATATAAAAAAACCCCCATAGGGCAGACACCACTCAGTAAAACCCCCTACAACACCGGGCCTTTTAAAGAGCCCACATGAGGCAGCACCAGCTCAAGTAAAACCTAAAACCCGTCATTAGAGCCAATGAGGTCAGAACCCTCGGTATCCCCCCCTACAAAACACCGCCATATAGGATACATAAGGTCAGCACCACTCATTTAAAACCTACAACAGCCATATGGATCAATAGAGGTCGACACCAGCTCATTTAAACCCTAAAACAAGCCATATAAGACCACTAGGGGTCAGCACCGTCGGACACTCACTTACGTGAATACAGCACTAAACCAATATAGAAGTAAAAAACCCTGAAAATCAGGGACTCCGGGAGATCTAATCGATGGTTTTCTTCTCTTGAGCGTTTTTTTTCCCTTCTTTCTCCATCCGTTCCACACCGCCATGAGGACTTGTCCGGGCCCCAAATCACCCCGCAGAAAATTACACACAAAAATCTTTTGAATGCTCCAATGCTCCTTTTCCCGCACCTCTTTACCTATTCCCAACCTCGTACAAACTACCCAGGGGGGGGGAGAGCGGGTCAAACCCAAAATTTGAGGCTAGTAACCTAAGGGGGGGTTTGGGGGTGGGGGAGGCCCCAGGAATAGAAGGCCCTATTTAGGTAGGTAGACCCCCCCTGGAATTTAGTAGGCCCGCCCCCGAGGTGGGGGTACCTAGCCATAGGTAAATGCCCCAGGTAAATAAGCAGACCCAGTTAGGCAAGTTATGGGTACAGTTAGGTTTGGGGGGGGCCCCGTTGGAAATGAGGTAGGTGGTTGCCCCCCTTAGGGAAGCTGTTTTTAGTTAGCCCCCCTTTTTTAGGGCTGCAAGCAGTTGGGCCCCCCCTTTTGGTAGTTACAGGCAGTTAGGGGTTTGAATTGTATCAACATTAGGGCTCCCTTTGATAGTATACAAACAGTTTGGGTTCCCTTTAGGTAGAAAACAGGTAGTTAAGGGCCTCCTTTGCTAGTGTCAGGGAAATTGGGGCCCCCTTTAGTAGGTGCAGGGGAGAGTCCCCTTTAGTTTGTAGGTAGTCAGGGCCCCCTTTTCTGTTTAGTGGTCAGGGCCCCCTTTGTTTTTAATAGAGTTAAAGGTCCCCCTTTTTGTTTGGGGAGTCAAGGCCCCCCCTTTTTGTTTGGTTGAGTCAGGGGCCCCCTTTTGGTTAGGTAGGTCAGGGCCCCCTTTTAGGTTAGGTAGAGTCAGGGCCCCCTGTAATTTGGAGCAGGGGCCCCCCCTTGGGTTTGGGAGCAGGGCCCCTTTTGGAGTTTTGGGAGCGGGCCCCCTTTGGGTTTGGTAGCCCGGGCCCCCCCCCTTTGGTTTGGGAGCGGGCCCCTGTAGAGTTTAGGTAGCAGGGGGCCCTGTAAGTTTAGGTAGCCCGGGCCCTGTAGAGTTTAGGGAGCCAGGGCCCCCTTTGGGTTTAGTAGCCCGGGCCCCCCGTAGGGTTTAGGAGCCAGGGCCCCTGTAGCTTTAGGTAGCCCGGGGCCCCCGTAGGGTTAGGTATCAAGGGGCCCCCCTAGGGGTTTTTTGGTAGCCCGGGACCCTGTTGGGTTAGGGGTTTGGGCCTGAAGGGGTTTTTTTGGGAGTCAGGGCCCCTGTGGGTTTAGGTAGCCCTTTTCCCCCGAGGGTTTAGGTAGTCAGGGCCCCTGTGGGTTTAGGTGTCAGGACCCCTGTGGGTTTTGGTGCCAGGGCCCCTGTGGGGTTTTGTAGCCGGGCCCCCCTTTTGGGGTTTAGGGTTTTAGGGCCCCCGTTTTGGGTTTAGGTGCCAGGGCCCCTGTAGGGTTTAGGTATCGGGCCCCCGTGGGTTTAGGTAGCCATTGCCCCGTAGGGTTTTAGGTAGTCAGGGCCCCTGTGGGTTTAGGGGCAGGGCCCCCCGTAGGGTTAGGGACCTTGCCCCTTAGGATTTAGGTGTCGGGCCCCTTAGGGTTTAGGGAGTAGGGCCCTGTAGGGGTTTTGGTTTTTTGGGGCCCCTGTAGGGTTTAGGGGAGCCGGGGCCGTAGGGTTTTGGTATCGGGGCCCCGTAGGGTTTAGGTAGCCCGGGCCCCCGTAGGGTTTAGGGAGTCAGGGCCCCCGTAGGGTTTAGGGGCCAGGGCCCCTTAGAGTTTAGGTAGCCAGGGCCCCCTTTTCCTTATAAAAAATAAAAAAAACCACCAAAACATCCACTTACCCGGCTCCTGCTCCTGCCGCTCCGATCTCCCCGCCGGTTTCTACCCTCCTGCATAGGCGGGCGGGATGTGACGTCACCGCCCGCCTACGCGCAGTAGGGGCCGGCCCTTGCAGGGTTAAAGGGCCCGCGCCTTACACCTCCAGGGGACACGGGGCGCAGCGATAGTGGGGCTGTGCTCCGTGACTTCGCGCAGCCCCGGGAGCCGGGCGTTTTGGGACGGGTTCGCGGCCGGGCCCCGGGGGGGCGACGGCACTGCGTCCGGGGCCCCCAAAATTTGGGGCCCAACCTTTGGGGCCCCCGGGGCCTGGTTGGGGCTGCGCCCCCCGGGCCCCCGCTCTATCTTGAGGAATAAGTGGGGCCCCCCTTGCAGCGGGCCCCCCTTTTTCCCCCGGGCCCCATACGGAGTAGGGTTTCCCCCCTTTTAGGGGCCCGCATATAGCTGAAGAAAAAAACAAAAAAGAAAATGTATCAAGGACAGTAGGCTGTCTTTAAGCATATGGGCCCATGGGCTTTGACTGTTGGGCCTGCCCAAAGAATGACTCCACTTGGCTATGCCTCGAGCTCCCCAAGCACACGCCACTCATGTCTGGGCACGTGCAGCCTGTGTAGCGGGCGGTCCCGCACCCGTGGCCGCCCCCCCCGGGGGTTACCCGGGGTCGGGGGGGTGCGCTGGCCGCGGGCCGAGCGTGGTTCCAGGGGCCCGGGGTTCCCCTGCCCTCGCTCCTCCCCTGTTGCGCCCTCTCCCGGCCGAGGCGGGTGTCCCCCCTTGGGCGGCGTCGCTGTTCTTGAAAATTTTAAAGGGCCAGCGTCCCGGTAATTGGTTAATTGCCGGGGCTTCCTTATTTATGGGTTCATCCACAACGTCCCTCCCAGATCTATGTTGCCTCTGCCTTAGGAAAGGCCCCTTAAGTGTTTCCCTCCCTTACCGGTACCAGCCTTGTAGTTTTCGACCCCAAACCCTGTCCCGCCCCCCTGACTTCACCCTGTCCCGGAACGAACCTCTGCCCCCGCCTGCCTTCTGCCTGCCCACGATAAAATTTTTGGTTTCGATTTTTCCTCGCCGCCCTCGGCCGCCATCGCAAGAAGTCCGTCAGGGGTAGTGCCCTGGTGGCCTCAGCCGCGCAAGCCCATCCCGCTTTGTGGCAGGCTCTGGTGAATCCCGGGGGCCATTTAGACTCCGTCCCTGGCGGGGCTTAAACTATCTCGCTCCCCACTCCCCACCTTTACTTTTTGATCCCCCATGGATCCCCAAGGTCCCTTGCAAGCTTGCAGATCTCACAAAATTTTTGTCAACAGTGAGCAGATGCGCAAAAAGCAAGAAATTGGTTAGCTGCCCCGATGGTCAATCCGGGCGTCCCAGCAGCCCAACCCTCCCTCTTCGCCAGCTTTTCCTACGCCCCCAGCCCCCCCGCGGGGCAACGGGGGCCCGAAAGCTTCGCCTTCCTCTACCCCAATTCGATGGGGACTAAGTTTGAGGGATTTATTACGCAGTGCTCATGCAGGGAGCTGATGGCCGACCATTTTCCTACGAAAAGTCGAAGGTGGGTTCGGGGTGAGCCGCTACCCGGGGAGGCCCCTGGCCTGGTCGCCCCCTTTTTGGGAGGAATGACCCTTTTATCACAAAATACGGGCCTTCCTCAGGGATTCCCCCCGCGTTTTCAGGACCCTGGCGTGCGTCTTCTGCGGAGAGGGCCCTTTTGAACTAGAGGGGGGGTCCTCCATAGGAGTTTTGGGCCCAATTCGCCCCCTACCCCTCCAGTTGGGAATGACGCGCTCTCTGTGCCAATTCAAGAAGGGCCTGTCAGAGAGTAAAGGACGCACTTGCAGCAGAGATCCCCATCTTCGTTGAGCGAGCTTTTTCTTTCTGGCCCCCCGCTTTAAAACGTGCTTTTTTAGAGAGACGCGGAGCTCCCCAGGAGGTGATTGGCAAACCCCGGTCTACCTCGTCTGGCCCCGTTTTTCCGAAGTCCCGCTGCCCCCCCACATTTTCCCCCGAAAAACCCCCTTGCAGGGGCCCGGGCAAATTGTCAGGTCAGGCGTCCCCCCCGGGGGGGAGGGAACCTTTGCCTCTACTGGCCAGCCAGCCTTTCCGTAGGGTTGTCCGCAGCGCCCTCGCGGTGGAAACGTCGCCCTAGGGCCGTGGAGGGCGTCCCTAGGGCTCAGTCTTCCTCTCCACGATGATGTTGCCAGTGGGGGGGGTAACGACGGATGTGATCTATTTCTTCAGGCCCCCCGCCCTTCCCGGACTCCGGTCCGCCGGGAAATTTTTTCAGCCTCCCTGGTGTTCGCTATCGCTTGCCGCTCCCCCTGGAAAAGCCGTTGCTCATCTATCCCATCAGTGGGAGCTTCTCGCGACTCCATTTAGTTCATCCCCGGCCCGTTTACCCTAGTGTAGGGGTCCTACACGGGGAAAATTCCTTTTATGCCCACCTCGCGCTTCTTCAGTGATCCTGTTGGGGTCCTGGCTGAAAATTACGCCCCCAGCAGATTGGAAGACAGGCAAGTCCTGGTTGGGGTCGGGGAAATGCAGGACCCTGTTTGGTGGCACCCCGCCCGGTGTCCATCTCTTTCCCCAGTGTCCGAAGCCTCTTCAGGGTCTGCCGCGGGTACCCCAAAATTTTGGGGAATGTATTTTCGGAGAAACGGGGAAAGCTCCCCCACGGCCATAGACTGTCCCATGACTCTTCCCGGAATCAGTCCCCACAGGGTAGGGGTTACCCCCTGTTGTGCCCGAGACTCGGCCTTTTCGGCCTCTTCAGGGAATTTGGCGAAGGGGGTTTTCGCAAGTCCTCCTCTCCTGGGTGCGGGATTCTTCTTCGTCCCGAAAAAAGATGGGTTTTCGGCGTGCATCGATTCGGGGGCAAAAAAAGATCCGGGGAAAGAATCGTACCCTTTACCCCTGATATTGGCTCTTTTTGTCTCTTGTGGAGCCAAGGGGTTTACTAAATTGAACCTTCGCGGGCCTATACCTCATCAGAATTTTTTGAGGGGGACGGTGGGGGAAAACGGCTTTCAACACCCGGGACGGTTTTGAGTTCTGTGATGCCTTTTGGGTCAATACCCCCCGCGTATTTAGGAATTCGTCAAAGACGTATTCCGGGACTTGCTGTACAAATGGTCATAGTTTATCTGGAGATATTCGAATTTTTTCTCTGACATACGACCCATTGGGGGTACAAAAAGTACGCCGGGTTCTGCGGGCGTATGTGGAACAATGACTGTATGCCAAGCTGGAGAAGTGCCCGGGTTTCCCCCCGGGAAGCTCCCTTTCCTTGGGTAATAGTTTTCCGATCGAGGTTGCAGATGGACCCCGCAAATTTCCGCGATCCAGCAGTGCCCCGACCTGTGCTCTTCGGGGATTCAACGCTTCCTGGGTTGCTAACTACTCCGGCAGTTTTTCCCCCCCCTTCTCTTCGCTAGTGTCCCATCGGGGTCTCCCGGAGGAACGCTAATCCGAATTTTGGCCTCCTTCTGCCGAGGGAAAACATTTCTTCAATGAAAACAGCGTTTTCCCGCCTAGAGGTGGATGCCTCTTCTGTGGGAGCAGGAGCGGTGGACCCGAAGGGTCCTAAAGGCAAAAAGGTCACTTGCGGGTTTTTTTCAAGACCTTTTTTTCCCGGGGAAAAGAAATTTGCCCTTGGAGATCGAAACGTTGGCCATAATTGGCCCGGAGGGTGGCGACATCTGTTAGAGGGAGTCAATCCGTTGACGTCTTACGACTATAAGAATCTCCAATACCTCGGGCCCGGTTTTTAAAACCCGCCAGGCCAGGTGGTTTTTTTTTTCTCATTTTTTATTTCAAAAAATCCATTACCCACGGCCGAGAAAAATGTCAAGGGGATGCCCTCTCCCGGGGTTCTGGCATTCTGGGGAAGGCCTGTTTCGCCATCATTAGGCCCCGAAAAAGGGTGGTTCAGGTGGCCCTGGGATCTCCCTAGCATTCCGCTGGGTAAAAAACCCCGGGTCTGCCCCCCCAGGAGGAGAAAATTTTGGTTGGGGGCTAGTTTGTTTGGGGCCCGGCCACCCCGGGGAAAGGAAATCTTAGCCCCTTTTTAGCAACACTACTGGTGGCCAACTCTGCTCCAAGAGTCAAGGACTTGTTTTTTCCCCGCACCCCCATGTGCCCTTGAAACAAGGTTTCCCTTTACCGGCCCGCAGGCCTTTAGTTCCCCTGCCGGGTTTCCGGAGTTCCATGGCAACTAAGCTGGATTTATCACGGCCTTCCTCTTCCCCCTGGAAACTGGCATCTGGGTGGTCACTGCCGATTTTCAAAGATGTCCCCCTTTGTGCCGCTTCCTGGGTTTCCCTTTTGCTTCCCGTTGGGGGCCCTTCTTCCCTACTTTTTCACCTGCTGGTTTACCTTCCCCCTTGTCTTCATCGAGGCGTCCAAATTTTTCTTAAATTTTGGCGTGCCCCCATGTTCCCCCTTACAGATAAAGCTGATCTCTCAATCGGGTCCATGCCCAGATAGTGGGCAGGTGGAGGAGTAAACCAGATTTGGGGGAGTTTCGAACTTTGTTCCGGACGCCAGAACGTTCCTGGGCCAGTTTCGTATAACCACGGATGACTCGACGGGGCCTTTCTCCGTTCCTTGTGGTCAATGGTCGTATCACGCCCCCCCTCCTTGGCTTGGGCCCTCAGGTTCCCGCCGTGGCCCCGATTCAGGATATTGGGGTCTTTTGGCAAGAGACCAACTCCCTTTATTTACGGTTCGCCTGCAAAAGCCAAGTACAATAGGCGAATTTTTTCCCCAAGTTCCCCCCAGGGACAAAGTGTGGCTTTTCCCCCGTACATCCCCTAAGCCCCCGCTATAATTTGGGGTCCGTGGTTTCGGGCCCCCTTCAGGACTGCGACAATGAACCCGGTGCCTATAAACTCTCCCTTTCCTCCATCTCCCGGTTTTAAAACCCATTTCAGTCTCTCTCTAAACCCCTCGGTCTTAAAACCGGTTCTAGAAAGAGAATTTTAAAAGGGCCAGGTCCGGAAAATTGGGTTAATTGCCGGGGTTCTCTATTTTGGGTTCACCCACAATCAGTCCCTGCCGGTTCTATGTTGCCTCGTGCCTTAGAGAAAGCTTCTTAAGTGTATTCCTGGCCTTCCGTGTCCAGACCTCTTGCTCGTTTCTCGACTCCGAACCTGTGCCCCCTGCCCTGACCTTCAGGCTGCCACGACACGAACCTCTGCCGCCCCCCCTGCCCTTATCCTGCCCACGAAACGATTTTTTGGTTTTTATGATCTTCCTCCCCCACCTGGCACCATCGCAAGAGTCACTCAGTGTTAGCGACCTGGTAGCCCAGGCAGCAAGCCCATCCCGCTTTGCGGCGGGCTCTGGTAAATTTGGGGGGGGGCTCTTACTCCCCCTTGGTGGGTTAACTATCACGTTTGCAGTGGTCCAGCGGACCCCTCCCCGCTGTTACGCTCCCCTAACAAGATTTTTTGGAGGGCAGGGAGCCTTTACCCTTTTGTCTTTTTATGTTTGCAATCCTAAAATCCCCCAACGGTTAAATAAGCAAAAAAACCCCAAGGGACCCGGGGTATGTTTTTGTTTTCCCGGGACATTTATAGACCCTATACTTGTGGGGCCCCAGGAAATTTGCTAGTGTGCCCAATAGAAAAATTACCCCGGGAGATAAATAAGAATTTTAGAAATTTACATGAAAGAGATAAAGCTCTCTTTCATTTTTTTTATGAAGAACAGGTAAATTAACCAGAGAGAGGGGGCGGGAAAAACAAAAGGGTTTTATAAGAGAGACTTTTGGGTTTTTTTGGCTTTGGGTTTTTAATCCATGGTTAAAAAATAAAAAGGGATCTGAATGTAGTAATAAACCCTATTCCCATTTTGCAAAAAATAAAGGGCATAAAATGCTTTTGTGGTATTATGGGGTTTAAAGGGTTTTCGCCCCAAAAATTTTTAGTTTCAAATAAGGGACAGTTAAATGGGCTTTTTCAAAACCATTGGTAAAAGATTTACTTTAGTCATGGATAAGAGAAATTTTATGTGCTCTGAGTGCAAAGGGTTTTGGTTACCTGTCTTACTAGCCACAAATCGTTATCTATGAGGAGACCGCAGGGGTGACATTTCCCCCTGGACAGACAGAGTCACTTTTTCCACTATGGAGTAAAAATAATTTTCTCTAACAAGATTACAGATAAAGCCATTATTTTCAGTCCCCAGAGCACAAGAAACATGTGTTTGTGTTTACTGAAGAGATACCACCTCCTTCACTTGTCTGTCTAATGGCTCAGCTGCAAGCTGAATATGCTAATCAGTTTTTGAACTACCCCCAGATGTGGAAGCAGAAATGAGTGTAAAAGCTTGTGATCAGTGAAAAAAGGTGGGAGAAAAAATCCTTTAAATGGGCGTATTTTGATTCACCTATCATTGGTCCAAATTTTTTTAATTGGTTCTTTGTAAACCTAGATTAGCTGTGAACAAGGACCCAAAAGGTGGAAACGGGAGCCTCCAATATCCTTTTTTTCTTTTGGACTTTTAAGGATTAAATAAAGCTGTTTTTTGGCCTGCATTGATGTATTATATTTTGGATGGTATATGAGGGGCTATGCGTTTTGTTGGGGTGACAAAATGCCCCCAAGATAGCGATAGTGACAAAAAGGTGCTGTAATTTAGCTTCTTCCTAGATTGAGATACAAAAGGAAGAGATTAGGAGAAAAACTGTGCGACGTGAAGAAAACACAGCACGCCACGATAGGACAAAACAATGTAAATTAAATAACTAAAATGCTATTTTTTTTTTAAACCCGGTTTGGGAAAGGGCTCCTAATGCTCACTGGAGATGAAGCTTGCTGCTGGTGAAGAGACAGAGAAGCCTGATGAAGAGGTTGGTGGTTCTGGAAAAGAGTCAGAAGAAGAATTGGTCAGAAACTTCTGGAGTAGAAAAGAACGCTTAATTTTATACAATAGAAACTATAGGGGATACGTCTTTGCAGTCCAGAAAATGCATCCAAATATGTGCTGCACTTTGTGATACGTTTTTGGATGCGTTTGACGCAATATGTTTTACATATTGCAAAAAAGTATCCAAGACGCTGTGTGAAGATGCCCTAATAAATAGATGGACACGGCTGCTGACGAGACAGATACTGCTCCACCGGGAAAGCACCAGTGAAGACCAATCAGTTTGTCTGGATCCTCTAAAAAGATGAATAGTCTCCTGAAGGCCTGAAGAGGTCTTAAAGGGGTTGTCTCACTACATCGATTCATCTTACCTCAGTCCTGTTTTTTTTGGTTTTATTTTGAATTCTGGCTGTTTACTTGCTTTTACTATGCAGAAAGCCGGTCTGTAGCTATAGCAACCAGTGCTGGCAGCTATCAGAAAAAGATCAAAGGTCTGAGCTATAGTGACCTGAGGGCTGATGTAGCCCCTACAAAAGGGGGTATTAGGAATAGGTGGATAAGTTAATGGACATTATTTAAAATGGGCTTGTTTTTTAAAGATCTTTGACTAAAAAAACAAACTTTTGTGAGAACCCCTTTTGATGCAGATAAATGTTGTGTTTTTGGGCCCCCTTTCATTAACAGTCGACTTTTTTAGTTTTTTGCAGTTGTATGAGGACTTTTATGCAAGAGGTTGTATTTTTTGGGGGGTGTAGTTTGAGTTTACATATAAATTACAGTAAATTTTTGTTTACATTTTTTGCAGCGTGAACATAAGAGAGAGAGGGAGATAGAAAGGGAGGAAGAGAGGGAGAGGAGGAGAGAGATAGAGAAAGAAGGAGAGAGATAGAGGGAAAAAGAGAGAGAGATATGGGGGAAGGGATAGAGGGAGGGAAGGAGAGAGATGGACGGAGGGTGGAGGGGGGAAGGAGAGAGGGAGGGGGGATAGGGATAGGAGGGGGAAGAGAGAGGGGGGGGGGAGAAGGGAAGGAGGGAGGATGAAAAAGGGGAAGGAGAGGAGGGAAGAAAGTAGGGGGAAGGCAGAGGGTAAAAGAGAGAGACATGGAGGGAAGGAGAGAGGGATGGAGAGAGAGGGGGAAGGAAAGAGAGAGGAAAGGGGAGAGAAAGAGAGAAGGAGGGAGAGAGCAAAGAGACAGGGAGGGAGAGATAGAGAGAAGGAGAGAGATAGAGAGAGGGAGAGAGGGGGGAGAAAAATTTTGAGGGGGGGTTTTGGGGGAAGAA
>JAODAL010081569.1:0-11864 GCA_025379985.1 Phyllomedusa bahiana | reverse complement strand
CACCCCCCAGTATAGGGCAGGATGGTCCGTTAGTTACCTCCCAGGCGGGCCCCCCAGTAGGGGCTGGGGATGTCCGGTACTGTCTGACCTCCCAGGCGGGGGCCCCCCCAGTTAGGGCTAGGATGGTCCGGTTTACGTTGACTCCCGGGGGCCCCCGTATGGCTAGGTTGGTCCGGGTCCCCGTTGACCTCCCAGGGCAGGGGCCCCCCAGTATAGGGCTAGGAGGTCTGTCCCCGCGACCTCCGGCGGGGCCCCCCAGTAAGGGTAAAGGGATGGTCGGTTCTGTTGCCTCCCGGAAAAAAAAAAACCCCCCCAGTTAGGGTAGGTTTGGTCCTTTTCTCTGACCTCCCGGGCAGGCCCCCCAGAAAGGGGCTTAGGATGGTCTGGTCCGGTTGACTCCCAGGAGGCCCCCAGTATAGGGTAGGATGATCCTATGTCGGGACCCCCCCGGCAGGCCCCCCAGATAGGGCTAGGGGGGGTCCGGGTACCTCTCCCCCCCAGAGGGCCCCCATTATAGGGGCTAGGAGGGTTTGCCGGTACGTCTACCCCCCCGGGGCTTGGCCCCCCCAGATAAGGGGTGGGTTTGGCCCGGGGTACTGTCTAAAACCTCCAAGGCAGGGCCCCCCAGTATGGGGTTTGGGATGGCCCCGGTACCCGTTTTGGACCTCCCAGGCGGCCCCCCCAGTATAGGGTAGGATGGCCCTTTTGTTCCCGTGCTGACCCCCCAAAGGCAGGGCCCCCAAATTTTAAGGGCTGGATGGCCCTTTTTTTCCCTTAAACCCCCCAGGCAGGTCCCCCCAGTATAGGGCTAGGGAGGGCCGGTTAACGTCTACCTCCCCAGGCAGGGCCCCCCAGTTATAGGGCAAGGATGGCCCGGGAAACCCCCCCGGTTTGTCTGACCCCCCGGGCAGGCCCCCCGGGGGGGGGGGTTCCCCCATTATTGGGGGGGGGGCCTAGGGGGGCCCGGGTACTTCTGACCTCCCGGAAAGGGCCCCCCCAAAGTATGGGGTAGGATGGCCCGGAGGGGGTCTGACCTCCCAGGCAGGGCCCCTCAGTATTGGGCTGGATGGTCCTGTTCTGTCTGACCTCCCAGGCAGGGCCCCCCAGGATAGGGCTAGGATGGTCCTGTTCTGTCTGACCTCCCAGGCAGGTCCCCCCAGTAGAGGGCTAGGATGGTCCTGTACTGTCTGACCTCCCAGGCAGGGCCCCCCAGGAAAGGGCTAGGATGGTCCGGTACTGTCTGACATCCCCAGGCATGGCCCCCCGGTTTAGGGGGACTTGGATGGGCCGGTACGGTCTGACCTCCCAGGCATGGCCCCCCAGTATAGGCTAGGATGGTATGTACTGTCTTGACCTCCCAGGTCAGGGCCCCAGTTTAGGCTAGGATGGTCCGGTACCGTCTGACCTCCCAGGTAGGGCCCCCCAGTATAGGGCTAGGATGGTCCTGTAAACGTTTGACCTCCCAGGCAGGGCCCCCAGTCCCAGTATAGGGCATAGGATGGTCGTGTACCTGTCTTGACCTCCAGGGCAGGGCCACCCAGTATGGGCTTGGATGGGCCTGTAACGTTTGACCTCCCAGGCAGGTCCCCCAGGTATAGGGCTATGGATGGCGTGTTACTGTATGACCTCCCCAGGAGGCCCCCCCAGTATGAAGGGCTAGGATGGGTTCCTGTACTGTTATGACTCCCAGGCTGGGCCCCCCCAGTATAGGGCTAGGAGGGTCAGGTACCGCCTGACCTCCCAGGCATGGCCCCCCAGTATCGGGCTAGGATGGTCCGGTACATGCTGACCTACCAGGCAGGGGACCCCCTGTTTTGGGCTAGATGGTCTGTTACGTCTGACCTCCAGCAGGGCCCCCCAGTATTGGGCTAGGATTGGTGGGGGGGGGGTGGTGGGGGGTGGCCCTCGTGTCCCGTCTGACCTCCAGGCAGGGCCCCCCAGTATAGGGTAGGTTGGTCTGGTTACTGTATGACCTCCCAGGCAGGGCCCCCAGTATAGGGCTAGGTGGTCGTGTACTGTCTGGGGGGGGGGGGGGGAACCTCCAGGCAGGGCCCCCAGTTTAGGGCTAGGATGGTCTTTGGTACGTTACTTGACCTCCCAGGCAGGGCCCCCATATAGGGCTAGGATGGTCCGGTACCGTCTTCTGTCTCCCAGGCAGGGCCCCAGTATAGGGCTAGGATGGTCGGTACCGTCTGAACTCCAGGCCAGGGCCCCCCCAGTATAGGGCTAGGATGGTCGTGTACAGTCTGACCTCCCAGGCAGGGCCCCCCCAGTATAGGGGTAGGCATGGTCCATGGACAGTTGAACTCCCCAGGCAGGGCCCCAATTATAGGGCTTGGATGGTCCGGGTACGTCTGACCTAACAGGCAGGGCCCCACAGTATAGGGCTAGCGTTGGTTCCGGTACTGTCTGACCCTCCCAGGCAGGGCCCCCCAGTATAGGGCTAGGATGGTCTGGTACCGTCTGACCTCCCAGGCAGGGCCCCCCAGTATAGGGCTAGGATGGTCTGGTACCGTCTGACCTCCCAGGCAGGGTCCCCCCCAAGTATGGGCTTGGATGGTCCTTATACATCTGACCTCCAGGCAGGGCCCCCGTTTTGGGCTGGGGTGGCCCGGTACCGTCTGACCTCCCAGGCAGGGCCCCCCAGTATAGGGCTAGGATGGTCCGGTACTGTCTGACCTCCCAGGCAGGGCCCCCCAGTATAGGGCTAGGATGGTCCGGTACCGTCTGACCTCCCAGGCAGGGCCCCCCAGTATAGGGCTAGGATGGTCCTGTACTGTCTGACCTCCCAGGCAGGGCCCCCCAGTATAGGGCTAGGATGGTCCTGTACTGTCTGACCTCCCAGGCAGGGCCCCCACCCCAGACGACATCCAGCTGAGCTGCAGGAGCCCCGCACTAATGCTGTGTGTGTAAATGAGGATGAAGAAGGATTTAAGTGATTATAGAAAGACGGACAAGAGCTTAGTGCGGCGGCGGCGGCGGCTCATGCACAGTCCGGGCTGACAGGAGCTGCCACTCACATAACATGGCGATGCCGCGTCCTGGTGAAATAACCATTTAAAGCCACATCTGTGCTGAACCTTCTACATCTCTATAGGTTGTGGAATCCCAACAACACCTGTAACAGGGCCGCTATCTACTACTATGTGCTAGTATAATACTGGTGTCTTCTGGCAGAGGGTGAATGCTACCACTGTGCCTCCCATAGCTGTGCCCCTTATAGCAGTGCCTCCCATAGCTGTGCCCCTCATAGCTGTAGCCCCCAATGCTGTTCCCCTAATAGCTGTGCCTCCCATAGCTGTGCCCCTCATAGCTGTGCCCCTTATAGCTGTAGCCCCCAATGCTGTGCCCCTTATAGCTGTGCTTCCCATTGCTGTGCCACTCATAGCTGTAGCCCCCATAGCTGTGCCACTCATAGCTGTAACCCCCATAGCTGTGCCACTCATAGCTGTGCCCCTCATAGCTGTGCCTCCCATAGCTGTGCCCCTCATAGCTGTGCCTCCCATAGCTGTGCCACTCATAGCTGTGCCTCCCATAGCTGTGCCCCTCATAGCTGTAGCCCCCATAGCTGTGCCACTCATAGCTGTAACCCCCATAGCTGTGCCACTCATAGCTGTGCCCCTCATAGCTGTGCCACTCATAGCTGTGCCACTCATAGCTGTGCCTCCCATAGCTGTGCCACTCATAGCTGTGCCCCTCATAGCTGTGCCTCCCATAGCTGTGCCCCTCATAGCTGTGCCCCTCATAGCTTTGCCCCTCCTAGCTGTGCCTCCCATAGCTGTGCCTCCCATAGCTGTGCCTCCCATAGCTGTGCCCCTCATAGCTTTGCCCCTCATAGCTGCGCCCCTCATAGCTGTGCCACTCATAGCTGTGCCCCTTATAGCAGTGCCTCCCATAGCTGTGCCGCTCATAGCTTTGCCCCTTATAGCTGTGCCTCTTATAGCTGTGCCCCTCATAGCTGTGCCGCTCATAGCTTTGCCCCTTATAGCTGTGCCTCTTATAGCTGTGCCCCTTATAGCTGTGGCCCCCATAGCTGTGCCCCTTATAGCTGTGCTTTCCATTGCTGTGCCACTCATAGCTGTAAAACCCCCCTTTGCAGTGCCATCATAGCTGTAGCCCCATAGCTGTGCCCCTCAAAGCTGTGCCTCCCATAGCTGTGCCACTCATAGCTGTGCCCCTTATAGCAGTGCCTCCCATAGCTGTGCCTCCCATAGCTGTGCCCCTCATAGCTGTGCCCCTTATAGCTGTGCCCCTCATAGCTGTGCCCCTTATAGCTGTGCCCCTCATAGCTGTGCTTCCCATTGCTGTGCCACTCATAGCTGTAACCCCCATAGCAGTGCCACTCATAGCTGTAGCCCCCATAGCTGTGCCCCTCAAAGCTGTGCCTCCCATAGCTGTGCCACTCATAGCTGTGCCCCTTATAGCAGTGCCTCCCATAGCTGTGCCTCCCATAGCTGTGCCCCTCATAGCTGTGCCCCTGATAGCTGTGACCCTAATAGCTGTGCTTCCCATTGCTGTGCCACTCATAGCTGTAACCCCCATAGCAGTGCCACTCATAGCTGTAGCCCCCATAGCTGTGCCCCTCAAAGCTGTGCCTCCCATAGCTGTGCCACTCATAGCTGTGCCCCTTATAGCAGTGCCTCCCATAGCTGTGCCCCCCATAGCTGTGCACCTCATAGCTGTGCCCCTTATAGCTGTGCCCCTCATAGCTGTGCCCCTTATAGCTGTGCCCCTCATAGCTGTGCCTCCCATAGCTATGCCCCTCATAGCTGTAGTCCCCACGGCTATGCCCCTCATAGCTGTAGCCCCCATAGCTGTAGCCCCCATAGCTGTAGCCCCCATAGGTTTGCCCCTCGTAGCTGTAGCCCCCATAGCAGTGCAGCTGCATACAGAAAGTCATTAAAGGGCTATTCAGGAAATATGAAAATAAGTATGGTATGAAAATAAGAGATCGCTGATCGGGCCCCACCTTGAGCAGAGGATGGGGGTCCTTCATAACGCTTTGTGGCCTTGAGAATGGCAAGATAGATAGATAGATAGATAGATAGATAGATAGATAGATAGATAGATAGATAGATAGATAGATAGATAGATAGATAGATAGATATGGGATAGATAGATATGAGATAGATATAAAGATAGATAGATAGATATGAGATAGATAGATAGATAGATATGAGATAGATATAAAGATAGATAGATATGAGATAGATAGATAGATAGATAGATAGATAGATATGAGATAGATAGATATGAGATAGATATAAAGATAGATAGATAGATATGAGATAGATAGATAGATAGATAGATAGATAGATAGATATGAGATAGATAGATAAGAGATAGATAGATACATAGATAGATATGAGATAGATAGAAGATATATAGATATGAGATAGATAGATATGAGATGATAGATATGAGATGATAGATATGAGATAGATAGATATGAGATAGTTTAGATGATAGATAGATAGATAGATATGGAGAAGAACAACTCGCAGTAGACCCGTGTTACAGGGGATACTAGCGGGATGTAATGGAATGGAATCCTAATTGGACTAGAGCGCTGGATGAAAATCTGAGCAAGTTCCAGCTTAATTCTAAAGAGTATATTTAATTCATTAAAAATAGCACATAACGCGTTTCGCGGGTCACAGCCCGCTTCCTCAGATATGCATAAACAAACACTAAATGGCAGCAATTTATAGCTATCAATCAAAACGAGGCTAGTGTTAATCAAATAGTGCCCATTCAAAATTAAATAGAAAATTTATTGCAAATCTTATAACAAATCAGGAAAAATAATGGTGTTTCTCTGTATACTTTTGTGACTCTTACACAATCTATACATAAAAACCGTTATGACTATAAAACTTTATATGTGTAAAATATAATATATTTTTAAAAATAGTATACTATTAAAAAAAAATTTCATTTAATACACATATCTAAAAATAAACATTATGTGGAAATAATTTTTTTTTTTTATAAAAAAAATGGAATAAAAAAAAATACAAAAACCTAATAACAATATATGTATTAAGAAATAACAGTATATATAGAAAGGAGGATTATTTATTCTTTTGTTTTAAAAAAAGGCATCCGCATTTCATTCAAACCATGTGGTTTTAATGTATTGAGCTTGTAGATCCAATAAACCTCACGTTTACTCAACATCTGGGCTCTGTCAGTACAATTTTCTGAAATGCGTTCTATGGGCTGTATACAGAAGACTGGTTCATTAGTATTATGGATTTCTAGAAAGTGACGAGGCAGGCTATAAGTGAGTCTGCTGTGTCTGGCATCATAACGATGGTTATTTAATCTACGGGAAAGTTTAGTAGAAGTTTTCCCCACGTATTGCATATCACAACTACAGGTTATAAGATAAATTACAAAATCACTCGAACAGGTTAGATTTTCTTTCATTTTAAATACCTCCTTAGTGGCTGTAGATGTGAATGTATTACTTATAACAATTACACTTACAAATGGGGTTTTTGCAAGGTATAGATCCTTTTAAAAACAATTTATTCAGATTTTTTTCTGTTCCTTTACTTTCTATTAAATTTAAAGGAGTGTTGTTTCAATTTTGAAGGGTAATATATTCCTTAATGTTTTAGCTTTTCTGTAGATAAAATAAGGACGTGTAGGAATTACACCTTTAAGGCCAGGATCGCGAAGCAAAATATTCCAGTGTCTACAGAGGATTTTTTGTACTTCTCTAAACGACTGTTTTGAGTAGTAATTAAACATAGATTAAATCCTTATTATTCTTTTGTTTAATTGTTGGTTTAAGATTTGTTCCCGAGTGACCAAAAGCTACTGCCTTTCGAGCACCTTCCAGTAATTTACAAGGGTATTTTTTTTGTTTTAATTTATTAGTCAAGATGTCAGCTTGTTCATTAAATATTTCTTCTTCTGTACAGTTTTTTTTTCAATCTTCTTTTACTGTCCCAAAGGAATTTTTCTTACCCAATTCTTTTGGTGGTTTGATTTAAACATGAGGTAGTTATTAGAATCCGTTTTTTTTTTTTTAAAGTTTTTGATGCTACTTTTCCATCTTTTATATAAAGATGTAGGTCTAAGAAAACAAGTTCCCCGGGGGGAAAAGGTGGACGTTTTTTTTAATACCCTGTACTCCCTTTTTAAAAAATTCCAAAAAACTGATGGAAAGAATCAGGGGACCTTTCCCAAAAATAAATACGGGGTCTCTATGAAAGTGAAAAATTTTTTTTTTAAAAACGGATTTTTTGGGGCCCTAATAAAAAGTCCTTCAAATGCCCCATGAAGAGATTAGCCAGCGAGGGGGCTACCTAGTCCCCACGCTGTCCCTAAAAATTGGGGGTTGGGGTGGAGCCATATTTAAAAAAATTATTCTTTAAAAAAAGTTCTAACCTTTGAGCAAAAAAGGATAGATAGATAGTTTAAATATGGGCATAGAGGGTAGTAGATAGTAGATTGAGATAATAGATTGGATAGATAGATATGGGTAAAAAGATAATAGATAGATATGAGATGTGAATGAGTAGATAGAAGTAATGATAGATAGATAGATAGATAGATAAAAATAGAATGAAAGATGAATGGGTAGATAGATAGTAATAATATGGGTTTTAAATAGATAGATATGGGATAGATGATAGTAGAAGATAGATAGAAAAAAGGGGGATAGATAGATATGAGTAGATAGATATGAGATGTGATGATAGATAGAAGATAGATAGAAAAGAATAGATAGATAGTAGTAGATAGTAGGATAGATAATAGTAGAGATAGATGATAGGGGTAATAGATAGAGATAAAAGATAGAATGGATAATAGATAGATTGATATAAAGATGAAATAGAAGTATGGGTAGATGTAGATAGATAGTAGATTTTGGTTTTGATAGTAGTTAGATAGAATGGGATGATAGATATGAGATGATATAGATAGTAGATAGATTTTGGGATAGATAGATAATGTTGTCCTTAATCTGCCTTTGTGGCCTGAGAATGACAGGATTTAGCTATGGTGGATAAGAGGAGAGTGTATAATAGTAAGGGTGGTTACTATGATGGTTACTACTAGGGCCCCATCTCTAAGGATTCTGGATTTAATGGGACTTAATCAATAGGAATAAAGCATTCTAGAAATAGGAAGCCGGAAAGGAAAAGGATTAAAATATGTGATGGCCGGGGGGGGGCTTCTGGGATATATCCCCCCTTGTCCAAGCAGTTCTGTGATGGAAGCTGGTGCCAGACTATTGGAATTATCAGATTGATGTTCAGTTACATAATCTCACAATAATTCCTGGTAAATCACGGAGAGTCCTCTCAGGTCCGGTCACTGACATGGAACAGCCAAGCTGATAATTGTATGTAGAAAATAACACGTTCAGTGCTAAATGATGGGAATATTAACTAGAGAATCATCAACACGTCAGTAATGTACTTCACACCATGAGCACATGAGAAGTAATGTGTGAGAAAAGTGATCAACATATACATACACTGTATCAAGATGATGGATGGAAATGATGGTTTGATATGAGATGATAATAGTTTGATATGAGTAGATAGATAGATAGATGATACATAGTTTTTGGAGATAGAAGATAATAGATAGTAGGTATAGATAGATATAGATAGATAGATGAAGATAGATGGGGGGGGGGGTTTTGATAGTTGTAGAAAAAGGGCATGGTAATATGAGATAGGGTTTAAAATGATAGATAGATAATAAAAAGATAATAGATAGATGGAAATTTAGTAATAAAAAACTAATATGAATGATAGTAGATGATAGAAGATGAAAAGAGATAGTGATTATAAAAGATAGATATAATAATAGAAAAAAGATAGTGGAGATAGATATTAATAGATAGTATGGAGGGTAGATAGAAGATATAAAAGATAGATGATTGGATAGATAGATATGGATAGATAATAGATAGATAAGGTAGATATATATGACTAGATAGAAAAAATAGGGAATGGGACAAATTTGATGATATGAGATTGATTGAAAATGATAATAGTAGTAAAAGTAATATGAAAAAGATAGAATGAGAAGATAAGAATAGATAGAAGTAGATAGATAGTAGAAAGATAAAAATAGATAAGAGATAGATATTAAGCTAGATAGAAGATATGGGATTGGGACATTAGATAGATATGAGATTTATTGATAGTTTTATATGAGATAGATGATAAAGATAGAAAAAATATGAGATAGATATGAGATAGATGGTTGGAAAAGATAGATAGAATAGAAATTGAGAAGTAAATTTAGAGAGAGAATAGAAGATAAGAGATAGATATATAGAGTAAAAAAAGATAGGGGTAGGGACTTTGTGATTGAGATTGATTAATGATGTATGAAATAGATAGATGATGATAATAGATAATAGATGATTTAAAAGATAGATAAGAATAGATATGAGATAAATAGATATGAGTAGATGTATGGGGTTATGTAGTTGAGAAGATAAATGATAGATTGAGTTATAAAAAGTGATAGAATAAGTCTTAAAAAGATAGATAGTAGATAGATAGATAGTTGTGAAAATATGAGATAGAAGATATGGGAAAATTAGTATGAGATAGATAGATAGATGATATAGTCATTATAAAATAGATAGATAGGAGAAAAGATAGATAGATAATAGATAGGAGAAAATAGTAGATAGATGATAGATAGTATGAGATAATAGAAGATAGATAGTGAAGTGATGATAGATAATGGAGATAGATGATGTATGAGTTAGATAGTAGAATTTTAGAAGAAATAGATAGATGATAAGATAGTAGATAGATAATGATGATATGAGTAGATGATATGAGATAGATAATTTGATAGATAGATAATTTTGGATAGATAGATAGGAAAAAGTAATAAGGATAGTAGATAGATAGATATGGGAAGAGATAGATAGATAGATGATATGGAAGATAAAAGATGATAGATGATAGATAGATAGATAGAGTAGATAGATAGACAGACAGACGGGCTCCTCTCTTTGATTGCTCTGATGCCCTGGCTGCACGGGCTCTTTAAGGGGCCTTGAGTGTCTTCTCACCCTTTCCCGGAACCAAAACTTAAACAGTGAATTTTTTTGAATATGAATCTGCATTATGTTTTTGTATTAATTCCCAAAATTTTTAGATAAAAACGAAAGTCTTTTGGCTTTCTTAAGGGTACCTTTAATCTTTCCTTCCCGGCCTCTATAATGACCCCTCTTCCATGTCTTGTCGAATATCAATTAATTTGTAGTGAAGAAGAAAATGGTTGTAAATCATGTGACATTTGCTGGTAACGCGGGTGCAGCATGATCTCCTATTGATCACTGTATGGGCGCTGTTCTCACTTGTTCTTGGTATATTTGGTTTACACCCCGAGGGGGGGCCAATGATTTATTAAAGGGGGGCACCCTTTAGCCCCCTCTCTCGCCCCTGCATGCAATTTTCGTTTTTTTTTTTTAAAGGTGCCAAAATAGAGGAAACCCCAGGGTCCTGATCACAGCTAGCCTTTGGGGGCAGAAAAGGAGCATATGCCCGAGCAGCCACACAAACAAAGATGCAAAACCGGCACCAGAGAGTTACGTGTCCCTCCCTTTTTCCCCCTTTTCTCACCCGAAAGGAGGAAGACCCTTCAGCCCTTTAGTTTGCTCGGCGGTGCTCAGCCAGAAGAACAAACTGTGAATACGGCAGAAGGTAAACAATAGCGGCACTCCCAGTTGCATAAAAAAATTCTTTAATTCAAAAAAAGGGGAGCATAAGATCAGGATGGGGGGCTACAAGAAGCCGACGCCCGTTTGCGCTAGCAGGGTTTGTGAAAGGCTTTTAAACCCCCTTTTAAAAATAATGTATCATTTTAAAGCACAGGAATAAATTTAAAAAATTAGGTCCCCAGTTGAAACTGTTAGGTCTAAAATCACCCTTTTTGCCCCTAGCAACCAATCAGAGCCCTAGAACCAAATAGGCCCCTTTTCCAATTAAAAAAGGGGTCCCTTTCATGCAAAATGCTCTGGGAAATGAAAGGCATCATCGGTTGCATGGGTTCTGGTGGTTTCTATGGCCTCGTTGGGCTATGGGCTCTGATTGGTTGCTATGGCGTGATTGGTTGCTATGGGCATGATTTTTTGCTATGGCATGATTGGTTGCATGGCACTGTTGGTTGCTATGAGCTGTATTGGGTTTCTTTGGGCAAAAAAGAAAAACTTAGGCCCGTTCCCCAAGTCGGTTTTTGGGCCCCTTGTTTCGCCGGGTTCCCGAGACCAAAACCTTGTTGAAAACCCCCACCGCAAAACTCGCCTCCCGGGCGTGGGGGCTGGCGCGGGTGTGGCTGGTTGTGGCGCGGGGTTTGCCCCATGAAATTATAGAGGGGGCAAAAACCCGCCCCGGGGCCACGGCCCAGCTGCGCTTCACCCATGGGGCCGCGCGCGACCGCCCCGCAGAAAACTCCCTGTCAAGAATTGCAGGAGAGTTCTCCACCCGGCGGGTTTTTGGCGCGGCCCCCAAGCGACCCAAAAACCCGGGGGTGAATTAAAAGCGGTTTTCCCCAAAAAAACCCTGTTTATAAAAAGGCACGATTCGGCCGCAGGAACCGCGTGGAACCCGCGGCCATAAACCGCGGCCAAAACCGTTGTGTGAACAGGGCCTTAGACCCCGGATGTTTTCACCATGAGGAAATAATGTCATTTTTTCGCGTTGGTTATTCTACTTTTTCCCGATATTAAGGGGTTATTTCTTAATTTTTTGTTTTTTAAATTTTTTTCAGTATCAGGGGAAAATAAAAAATAAAACTTTTTTTGCATTTTTTTAATTTTTTTTTTTTTTTTTAAATGTTGAACTCTGTACTTTTCCGCCAAAATTCTT
>JAODAL010081568.1:0-11864 GCA_025379985.1 Phyllomedusa bahiana | reverse complement strand
ACGCCCGTTTTTGGGGCGTAATTTGGGCCCCCAAAGGGGTATGTTCACATGATGCCTGGGGCGGTACTACCCCCGGGTTAATCATGTGTTTCAGGACTCCGCAAATACCCGTATTCTCGGCGTAGAGGGACGGACCCGCTGGCCCCTTTGGGAATTCATTACCAAAGGTGTGTTTTCACCGCAAATTGCATTCCTTACCCCCCGCCTACAAAGATCGTTTGTACGCGCAGGGGGGAGGCATAACCCATATTCTCATCAAACTAGGATTACCGTAATTCGGCACGCATCTCGCCCCGTATTAAGCGCAAATCCGACGAAATGCGCGCAAAAAATTACCCATGTAAACATACCCTACCATACCATAGCCCAATACGACCTGCAAATCGAATTCAAGCTCTCATTAAATCTAGAATACCAGCGTTTTTTCCCCAACATACAAATGGGGGGAAAAGTACGTCGTGGACCTAGTACGGGCATCCCCCGACTACACCGGTCTGACTTAAAATGACTTAGGGGCATGCTGGCCCCTGAGTTCTATGTTTCACAGCTATAGTAGTGGGGAAGAAAAGTTCCGCACCCACACAGACATGGGGTACATTTTTTAAAAGGGGCCCAAGACAGCAAAACAAATTAAAACCCTTCCCTGACTATCCAAAGTTTAAAAAAAAAAAAAAAAAACTTGTGCGAGTTATATTTAATAAATCTACCTGTTCTACTTGCTACAAATTCCTTAATAACAAACCTACGCCCCCTACCCGTTTGTAACCCGGGGACTGCCTGTATAAAAATGACGACTAGGGGGGGTTCACGCATTTAAGGGGGGAAAATTTGACCCACTTTTTTTTAGAATTATAAGTTTTTGAAATTTAAGGCCCCTTGCGTTTGTGTAAACGTTACCCATTGTGCAAAAATTCTCTGGTATGAAATTAAAAGGGATCATTTATAAATTTTTCCTCGTTAATATCTTTTAGACCATTTACACCTATGACCCCATCGTAATTAACCCTCCCTGACCCCAGGGGGCCCTATTGTCTCATCTATTTCTTTTTATGACGCCCGTGGATGCATGAGCTTCAGATCTAGGCTTGGCTAATCTTCCAAGCTATTTTATTTTTTTGTTCTGCCAAAATAATGGGGATGTCGGATATGTTTCAGACCAACCAAAAAGGTGCCCAACAGACCCCCATTGGGTATAAGGGGTCTGTCAGGGTTCCCTATGGGTCAGTCATTTGGGAAAAAAAATAAAAAAATATAGAAAGGGGCACATTTTTTTATTTTATTTTTTGTCAGCTCCTGGGAAACCTGAGCAGAATGCATTAGGCCTGAAAGTACAATGACGGGGGTTTGGCTTTTCGGAACTCCCATAAAGAGAATGGATCGTTTGGGGAAGCGCAAACCGCCCTTTTTTCACCCCGGTTTTGGGGGCACGTCTGGAAGCTGCAGGGCACAGAGGGGAACCCATATCTTTTAGACTTGAAGGCTATCCTGTTGCCATCTACGGAATGGTGGGAACCCCTTTTTAAAACTGTCCCCGTTAATCCTGTTTTTTAGGTTAGCTGTTTTCTTTTTTTCTTTCTTTTATTTTATGGAATATACAATGCGGATCCTGACGGAAACTCGAACAAATTAACTAGGCCTTAAAATACAGGTTACGGTGTGTTGAAATCACCACAAATTACTGGATCACATTTGACCAACTTTTAAGGCCGTTCCCCAAGATAAGTTGGGGACTGGAGTTGGGCTTCACCCATCAGACTTTTGGCATAACCTATGCCCTTTAAATTTCATGGGGGTAATGTCCCTTTTAATTATGACCCATGTAATAAATTTTCTTTGGCTCTTAACGGGCCCAAAATTTTTGCTTTCGTTTTTCTAAACCGATGACTAAAATTAGAACAAAATAAGTTTGGGTTTATTTAACTGCAGCGATTTAAAGTTTTTAGGCAAATACAGACACCGCGAAGGGCTCTGGGCCATATTAAATTGCAGTCTTAACTGGCCTCAAGACCCACGGTTTTGCGAAAACCCCAGGGCTCTTCTGGGTATTGAAAATGCAGAGGGGTACTTAATTTTTAGGGGCCCAAAACAAAAAAGACGGGGTCCCACCATCTAATAACAATAAACAAAAAAGCACAGAAGAAAAAAATAACCGCCATACAAAAAGGGAACCCCATAAAGCCAGAGACAAAAGCCCCCTACTACTTACCTGAGTGGGGCCCCCTCAACAGGCCGGGGACTACCCCCAAAAAGGGGAATAGGTGCATCCCCCGGTGGGCCCTCAAGCAGGTATGCATAGATTTTTTTTTTACTGCCATTTACGCCTCGAAAGGGAAAAAAAAGCAGCGAAAAAAAGGAAAAAGTAAGAGGCAGAGTAAAAGGGGGGCATGTACAATCATTTACAGCTGCTGTAGGAGGGCCCCCCAAAAAAAAACCCCCCACCGTTGGCCAGAAACGCTAAAACTGGGGGGCCCCTAGAGTCATATCCACCGTTGGGCCATAGGTACCCCATCCGGAACTCCCCCTCAATTTCCCGGTCCCAAATCATTGTTTTTGGCTGTATTACCCCGACGGGAACTGTAATGTAGCCCCAGAAAATTCATCCATTTCAGCAATGTGCAGCTTTAGCGTATAGGGAAGGCTTTAAAACCCCCCCCTTCTCCCCTAATTATTTTTTGTTAAGTAATTTTTACCTGCAATAATTTTTATAGTTATAGGAAAAAGTTTTGGGGGTGCCCCTTGGGGGGAAAGGGTTGATTTTCCGGGGCAGGGCCACCAGCGTGGGTTTTACACCCGAGAAAAATGTTTCTTGACTGTATGTGGTTACGGCTAAGGTGGAAAGAAGATGCTTTTGTAAAATTTTTGTGGTTGCTGAAGATTAGCAGTCGGGGGGAGTGATTGTTGTATTCTTGCTTTTGAGCATGCGTCTAAGGTTTTTAAAACAGCTTGAGTGCTAATCTATGACAGTTTTGCGAATTTGGCAGCTACTCGCCAAGTAGGGGATATACCAAATAGAGGATAGCCAAATAAACACAGCCCCGTGCCAGGAGGAGCGCTCTGTGCACCGGTTAATTTGCTCTTAAACCCTATCTCTTATTTGGAAAAACTTTTTTCCCCCCATTTTTTTTTTTTTTTCTTCAAGTCTTTAATTGTAAATTTTTCCTTTTTTTTAAAAAGGGGAAATGCGCCCTTTTTTTAAGTTTCCCCCTTTGCTTGCTGAAGCGTAGGCCTTTTTTTTTTTTTTTTTAATTGATTTTTTATTATAGGGGGTGTATTGTCTGAGGATTTTCGTTCAGCGTCCCCCTTTTCTTTGGGCCCTCCATCGTTTTTTTTCAATCGCAATACATTTCAGAAGATATTAAAATAATGCAAAAAAAAAGTTGAGCGTTGCTTAAACAGTTAGGTCACCGCATACATTTCCATTGAGTCTGACTGTTTGCATTAGGAGCAACGGCTTTAAGGGTTATTTGCTTGGGGACAGATGTTATTGTTAGAATTAAAAGTGCCCCCTCCCCACCCCGGCAGAAGTTGCCAAAAATTGGGGGAATAAAGTGGCAGTAAGGCCATGTTCACACGGCTTAAAACTGGACATTTCAGTCCAAATTTTCGCCCCGGGGAGTGCGCAAATTACGGGCGAATACGCCTAGTAACTACGGTAATCCACAGTTCTCCATAGAGAACTTGGGTTACATCTTCTCTCCCTGCCCTTGGCGAATCGCCGGGGGGGAATAAGTGACGGAAAATTTCAGGGCGTATACGCGCCGCTATAATACAAATCATGGGCCCCGAAGTCCGGCCCCCCGCACCCCCCCCCTGCCCCCCCCCGCCTCCGGCCACACGGGGTAATGTGGGGGGGAATTTCTCCCGCATTAAGCGTGGAACAAGGCCTAAGTTTCAGTTTCCAGCAGGTTTTCCACCACAGGGGGGTTAAAAAGCTCCCACCATTTGACTTGATGGGAAAATGATTAATGTTTGGGAGGTGCTGGGGCAAAACAATGGGACCCCCCAATTGTCTGAGGAACGGGCCCCTGAAAGTTTCGGCTCAGGATGGAGTGTGAGCGTACCCCAACCTTTTCCCTTCTGTTCTGTGGGGGGTTCTAGTACGGTGAAAGCCCCTCCCCCCTTTATAAACACCCCTAGAAAAGAATGGAGAGCTGCACAAAAGGGGCCCAAAAATTTCAGGGGCCCCCTTTTTCAGAAATGTGTAGGCCCCATAGGTGGGAAAATACACCCTAGACTTTTTTAAAAGGGAATCAATAGGATAGCCTTCAATGTCTAGGGGTTTTTTAAAACAATTTAGGTTATGTTCAAAAGGGTTTTTTCGGACTAAAACGTCCCAAAATAGTCCCGAAAAACTTTCAAAATAAGAACCATTAAGTTAGCATGATTCCCATTAAAATACCCTCGTCGTTTAAGGGGGGCGTATTTTCGCGACGTATTTTCGCCATTAAATACGATGTAAATTATCCCCTGTCACTTATTGAGGTTATTTTGAACGTAAATCCCCATATAAAAGAATGGGGGAAAATTTTCAGCGGGGGAAATCTCCCACACTTGTGAACGATTAAACGTATTTGGGACGTAATTCATTTCCCATTCAAGTCAATGGGCTGCCTCTGCAATGTAGGACACTCTTTGTAACCGTTCACCTTTGTTAAAGGGGTTGTTCCACTACATCATTCATCATACTTCAATCCGTTTTAACATTTTCATTTTTGAATTTTCGCTTCTGCTGGTCTGATGATGAGCTGCTGGGGGGGCACTAGTCATAGCTATTCAACCAGCACTGTCTGCCTATCAGGGGAGATTAAACCGGCTGGGAGCTATAGCACCTGAGGAGCGATGCAGCCCCTAAAAAAGAGGGGGTACTCAGAAAAGGTAGGATACTTTAATGGACACATATTTCAAAGGACTTTTTTTGCAAGATCTTCAAAATAAAAAAGCAAACCTTGAGTGAACAACCCCTTAAAGGGATGAGGGCCAACGGGGACTCCTTCTATACATAAGAATTCCCAAATAGGGACAAATGAAGCACATTTCTAACCCCCGAGGACCCCTTTAACTTTTTATGCACTATCTAAAAAATCCCCACATGCTATCAAACTTAAAAAAAAAAATAAGAAAATAAGGCCTGCGCTTCAGGGAAAATACAACACGGTTATGCTGCCCTAAAAGAAGAAAAACCCTTCACATGTGGACTTGTATGGAGTGCATGGGTGCCATAGGCTCCAAACTACAAAAAGGAAAAAAAATGATTCCACCTCCGACTATGGGTGAAGGTAAACACCTCTAGTCCTGGAATTGTTCTTTTAGTTTCATATTTGTAAGGCTAAAAAAAGACACTGTCCATCAGTTCAGCCTTGGCTAAGGTGTTGATCCAGAGGGAAAGGGAAAAACCCCCCAAAGAGGTAGAAGCCAAGTCCCATTTTTAGGGAAAAACCCCCTTCCGACTCCACCGGCAATCAGAAAAATCCCTGGAAAAGACCCCTCCCAAATCCTAACACTATAATTTTTATATTATTACCTCCGAAAAAGCATCCAAAAACCTTTTTGAACCGGTTATTGAAAATTTACCCTGACAAGTCCCTCGGAGAGAATTCCATAGTCCCTCCCTTTAAAAAAGAATCCCTTTCTATGTTTATGTAGAAACTTTCGTTCCAAAGACGTAGAGGATCCCCCTTTTTTAGATCAGCCCTGTGTATAAATAAATTTTGGGGAGAGATCCCTATATTGACCTTTGATGTATTAAACATATTTATTATGTCCCCCCGAACCCTTTTTTTCTCTAAAAAAATAACCCAAATCTTGCCACTTTCGTGTACTGTAGTCCACCCAGTCCTTTTATTATTTTTGTTCCCCCGCCTTTGTACTTTTAAAGTCTCAATGTTTTCCTGTCCCTGGTCCCAAAACTGTACAAAATATTCCATGTGTGGTCTAACCAGTGACTTGTATAAGGGAGAATAATGTTCTCATCTGTGCCTCATCCCCTTTTAATACACCCCCCATAATCCATTTGCTTTGGCTGCTCTGCCGACACTGGCTCTAAAATTAAGTTTATGTCCACCAGGATTCCCAAGTCCTTCCCATGTCATTTTTTACCCAGTGTTTTTCCATTAAACATTTAATCAGTAAGGGATTTTCTCTTCCCTGTGATAACCTTGCTTTTATCAGTTTTAAAACCCTAAACTGCCATTTTTCCCTCCCCAGGCCCCAACTTACCCAACCCCTTTGTAATAACATAATCCTTATTGTGTTGTTTTCTTTAAGGCTTGTTTTCGTCTGCAAGATCGATATTTACTTGTTTTCCCCGTGTAAGATCATTAATAAAAATGTTAGGGGATGGGGCCCCAAACTGACCCTTGTGGACCCCACTAGTAACAGGACCCAGTCGAGTATTACCGTTAATTTAAAACCCCCCTTTGTTTTTCTTTTAGTGACCAGTTACTTCCCCACTTGCACCTTTTTCCCCCCAGTCCGCTTTCCTTTTTTTTACCCCCTTTTATGGGGCAACCGTATAAAATGTTTTTAAAAAAATTAGATATAGACACCAGTGCCCCCCCGATCCAGTCTACACTGACTTTCCCCATAGAAGCGATAGATTAGTCTGACAGGGCGATCCTTCATAACCATGGGGGAAAGGGGTTATACATTTATTTTTCAGGAGATACTCCAGGATGCATCTCTGAGAAAACCTTAAACATTTTACCCCCAACAGAGTTAAGCTTTCGGCCCCATAGTTTCCTGGATCCTTTTTTTATCCCTTTTGAATATTGCACCACATTTTTATGCGCCAATCCTTTGGGACTTAAAACCCCTTTTTTAGACAGTCCCTAATTTAAGAATAGGGGGGCCCATCTATGACATCATTAATCCCCCTTTGGACACGTGGGGGTATCCATCTGGACCCGGGGATTTGTCTATTTTAATCTTCCTAAAACGAGCTGCACTCTTTTTGGTTGACAAGAAACTTTAAGTTGGAGTTTACCACCCTTGTTCAACAGGGAAATCAACCTCCTCGGGAAAAAGCAGTGGAGAAAAAAGTGTTTAAAAACTTTGCTTTTTTCTCACGCCCTCTACTGTCTCCCCTAGTATTTTTTTAAAGGGGCCCAAATTTTCTGTTTTAATCTTTTTACTATTTATATAGTTTTAAAAATTTTGGGGGAGTTTTACTTTTATAGCAATATTCTTTTCCCTCTCCAGCTTTGCTCCTTATCTTTTTTTACACACTTTATTTTTTTCCCTAAGTTCTTAGTGCCCCTTTTCCACTGCCCTCTTTTTTATAGGTGAAACGCTTTCTTTTTGTTTTTTATTGCCTCTTTTACATCCCGTTTATCCAATTGGTTTTTTCCGTTTCTAATTTTTTTTTTTACCCCAAAAAGGGATGTACCCTTTACAGTGTGTGGTTGTTTTTAAAAAAAACCCATTTATTATTAGTTTGCAAATTTTTAAAAACATTGTCCCAGTCAAACGGTTTTGGGCCTCCCTAAACGAAAAAATTACCTTCCAAAAAATTTAGTTTTTTTGTGGCCCTTGACAAAAAACTCTATTGAAGGTTAAACGGAAATTTATTATATTATGGTCACTATTCCCTACAGGTTCTATACAGGTCTATTTTCATGGCCAAAATGAATAATAATCCCATGTCCCTACATATCCATGAGGACTTGGTTCACATATGCCCAGCGATAAGGCCTAGTTACCTTCTGGCATGATTGTGATTGATTTATTCTGTACCCCATTTCAGCTTGTGGGTCACTGGCAGGACCCCTAATATTGTAGTCAGGGGCCCTGATGAATTTTTTTTTTTTTTTTTTAAAAAGGGGGCCGCCAAAATACAAAAAAGAATGGGAAAAGCAGGGGGCTCAGATACTTTGAAGATATGTGGTTATGAATACACTGATGGCAGCCCCGATCAAAACTCCCACCTTGCTGCCAGATATGTGAACCTGATAGATTGGTATCTGTATTGCACATATTAAAAGGGATATTTGAGTCCAAACTAACACGGTGTTCTGTCTACTGCAGGGCCCAAGGGGGCACAACATGTTTTCTCTGTGGTGTTCTTTGAATCCTTATGTCATGCCTCACCCTCCCCTACCTTTAACAACTCTAGGGGTGTTTGAGAATATGACATTTCCCATAAAATATTCGGATTTGCTAGTTTGTACAATTTCCTTATATAATCTTTACAGTCTGGCTTCACTTTCTCATGTGCTTTTTTTTATTTTAGGTGTCATCTGTGTCCATTTGTTAAAAGTGGGCGAGATGACCGCAGCGTGGGCGACGTCACGAAAAGGGACAGATTTTTATTGCAGGACTATGGTGTTACCTGCTGGAGAGAAACTGTAAATTGGAACATAAACTTTTCCTTTAGGGTCTCAAGGATCGGGTTTGAGTTTTTAGTGACCTCAGCCATTTATGTAATAGATCTGGTGACCAGATAGAAGCAGTCCATGCCCTTAACCCCCAAGCCTGAAAAATACTTAATGACCAGAAAAATGTTAGTTTTTGCCTCCTTGTGTTTCGACAGTCTGAATTTTTTTTATCTTTTAGGTGACGCAGTTGTATGAGGACTAGTTTTATCCGGGAGAAGTTGTATTTTGGGGAGGGGGAGGCGTAGTTTAAGTTTACAAATAAATAACTGCAATTATTTATTTTTTTTATTTTTTTCACACTAAATAACCTGTTGGATGAATTCTACTGGTTATTACGGTCAAGTAGTTACCGACTGTTATTTTTTCTGTACTTTTGTAAAAGTTTTTTTTTTTTATTAAGGGATAACTAACAATTTTTTTTATTTTTTTTACACTTAGTAATGTATTAGCATGCATGAATATGCTAATACATTACCTTCTGTGTCATCAGGGCCGTTCCTAGCTAAATTCACTCGGCGAGGTAAAGAAATTCGCCCACCCCCCCCCCCCCCCCATGTAAACATAATGTGCCACAATGAAACACAGTGCATCAAACCCTCAACCAAAAACTTTAAAAAAAACAAAAAGCTTTACCACAATCTGCTACAAAATAAAATACTAAATAATAGTCATACAGTTACCAAATAACACTGCTACACCAACCAAATCCCAAGACCCATAAGACCCCATATCACCCAGCACACAGTGACCGAATAATACTACCACCAAACCAGACCCACCCTATTCACCACATAGGACCTAATACTAGCAAAACCGTGACCACATATCCACCAGCACATAGTGACTGAATAATACAAACTGACCATTACTGGGGTATAAACCATTATACTCAACCAATTTTTACCAGCATACAGTGGTGGATACCCGCTGAACAAGGCTCTGCACACATATAAATGGTTACAGTAAAGTTATATCTAGTGACTCACAGGGGACGTCTCTGAAGAGTTGTTCTTTCTCTTTTTCTTCTCCTCCTGTCCCAGACGCCATGAAGACTACTCCCGACTCTTCATTTTAAAATTTAAAAAACAAATTTTAAGACTCCTCCCTTTATCAGCATTTTCCCCCAAATTTCCCTTTCTATACAAATCCCCATCTATGATTCATTGGTAGCCAGAAAATAGCCCCCTTGGGCCAGGTGTGCCCCCTTGCCAGTTGATCCCCCCCTGTAGCGAGATGCCCCCTTGTAGCTGTGTGCCCCATTGTAGCCAGTAGATGCCCCCTGTTATAGTAGATCCCCCCTTTTGTAGCCGTGTGCCCCCTTGTAGCCAGTGGTGGCCCCTGAAGTAATTTAAAAAAAACAAGGTACCACCTGGGTCCGCGCGTCCCCCTCGGAGTGTCAGCAAATGGGGCTGCGAGCGGTGTAAGCAGCGTGCGTTATAGCTGTTACGCTGCACGCAGCTCCCGGGGGCTCCCCGGCGGCCGAGCGCCGCCCCGGAGATCGGCGTCACAGGGGGCGGTGGAGCTGTGCGCCCCTTGTGACGCTAAAAAAAAGGGGAGGAGTCAGGACGGGAACGATCCGTCCTGCCTCCTCCCTGTGACAACAGCTGTGCTGGCTCTCGCAACTGTTATAAAACGGCGCGAGTCAGAGGGCTCCTCCGGGCGGGCAGGGGGCCCCCGGCGCCCCCCCGGGGAGCGGGCCTCGGCGCCCCGGGGGGACCCCCGCCCCTAGGAAAGGCCCCGTGTGTGTACTGACGCAATCGCAGTCAGGACAGCAACAGTTGGGCCCTAACCCCAGGGTTTTTTATACAGCAGCCTGGGGATACTTAGTTTCCCTTAGGTAATAGGATCCCGGTGCCCAATGGAGCAGAGGGATCCAATTTGAATATGCATGCTGTCATGGACCATGGCAATCAAAGGGTTAAACAGTGGGGATTGGAGGCTTCTTTCAGCCCCTGCCATTCTCGGAGACTAAGGGCTCAACCCCACGGCAAAGGACAAATACCGGTCGCTTTTCCCGACCGGGATTTGTCCTGTTTTACTGCCTTTCCCCTGGCCGCCGGGGGACGGCTTTTCTATGCGGTGAGCGGTGAAAAGCCCTCCCCCTTCCCTTTGATATGTTCGTATTCCATCCGAAAACCAGACGGAAGAATGATCTGTTGCACGGGTTTTCCATAGCGGCCTGGTGTGTTAGTTTGCGGCCGGTTTTTCAGACGGTCTGCAAAACCGCAAACATTCTGAAAAAAACGGCCACAAACCGGTGCCGTGGGGACATGCCCTAACTTTGCTTGCCTGCAGTTGAATAAATGATTTCTGGCTGATGCAACAGTCTCTGTTAGATCACAAGAGCTGATCGCTGAAAGACCCTGTGCTTTTGATGCTGACAAGAAGTTTTTCTCTCTTTGTATTCCTATGAGACTAACATTCAACTTTCCATAGGAATGCATCAAGAGAGTCCCTTCCGGTCATACAACCATGCTGTGTATTTAGAGTGCAGGTCACATGACCCACTCTCAGCAGTGAGAAATCCTGTATTCAGCTGCAGGTGAGAAAAATTATTGGTGCTACTTTGTACCCAGAAGCCATTTCTAGTGAAAAAACAGAATTGTCCTTTAAGAAGGAAGCAGTCCGTGACCTTTTAAAGCGCCGCCGCCCCTGATTAGCGTGTATTATCTGTAGCACTGATATGGCATCTGTAGCATGGCACAAATGTGCATCCAGTTTTAATGTCCTCTCAGGGACATTTGTGATGATTCATCAATCAAATCTGTCCATTTTTAGGTTCCTTACATATTATCCTGGGGCTCATGTTCTTGAAAGACGTGATGTTCCCTTTAAATTGCAGGTTAGCCCACAAAGGGGGGGACGCAACAGGTGTGTTAACTTGTGTGCCACCTCAGAATCCCTGGCTAGCAACCCAGCTTCGTGACCTAATGCCTGTGCTTTACTAGATCTAGTAGCTGGAGGATTTGCAATGGTTTCTGGCAGGCGCATATAACAGGTGTCTCTATCCCTCCTGTGCTGTGGCCCCCAAGATCCAGTTTCACTGGTAGTGATGTGCTGCCCACTCAGTTTTACAGATAAATCATTGCTAATTACAGGCAGGGTCTTTTAGAAGAAAACAAGACACTGTGTGTCTGCAGGTCAGGTAGAACACGCCATTAGTACCTCTGGTGTCCCTGCATTATAAATCGGTCTCTGTACCCCTCCTCGCAGTAGCAGATTTGGGTCTTGCTATAAATTTTTTCCTGGTTGTTACTCATTATGCATTTAATTATTGGAAGAAATGCAGTAGGCAGCAATGGACGTGACTGACGACTGCAATGAATCTCCTCTGGGAAAATAGTTTTGATTGGTTCAGATATCATTCATTTCCAGTAGTCCGATAATGGAGAAGATCACATTGCTGCTCAGGTTGGGGGCTAATTGACACTTGTATGACCCGCTTTAAAGGGAATGTGTCATCAAAAAATTACTTATTGTCTAACTCACAAA
>JAODAL010081567.1:0-11864 GCA_025379985.1 Phyllomedusa bahiana | reverse complement strand
AGGAAAGCTGCAAGACTCAAGGATTATTAAAAAATATAAAGTGCTATGAAACATTACAAAAAAACAACAAAATACATAAAAAAATGTGTTTTAACATAAAAATGGGACTAAACAATGACTCTTTTTTTGATGACACTTGCCCTTTAAAACTGTCATAGAGCTAGACACTATTGATACATCTGCCCCATTACTGTAAAGGAAAAAGAAAAGCCTGCATGAAAAAAGTGCATGATGCTTGAAGAAAAAAAGCACCCAGTTTTTAGTCCAATTTTTTTTTAGTCAAAAAACACTGTTTAATTGTTAAGGGAGTGTTCCGACATTAATTTTTCCTATTAGTCCATCGGGGCATGATTCAAAAATAGAGGAAAAGAAGAAAACTTACCTTCACATGACCCCTGCAGCCAATCACAGGCATTAGTGTTTATGAGTGGTACAACCAGCACGTGAACGCTGTGGCCTAAGGGTAGTTCACATGGGGTAATTTTGGCTGCGTATTTGCGCTCTAAGGCCTCGTTCACACGGCTTATTTCGGACGGATTTCCGAAAAAAATCCGTCGGCAAATCCGTCCGAAATAAGTCACAGCCTTTTTTTCTATTGATTTAAAATAGAAAATACGGCTCGTCGTTCCCCACGACGCAAAATTCCATTCCGGATTGCCGCCGCGGATTGACGAGGCAATCCGGACGGAAAAAACAATTGACATGTTCAATTCTTTCCGGACGGATTCACCACCTACAAATGATTGTAGATGGTGAATCCGTCGGGAAATCATTTACAAAACTGCCACACTTAGTGGCACTTATTTGCAACTGATTTTCAACGATTTTTAAAGTATTTACATCGGAAATCCCTTGTAAATACGTCGAAATAATGCCGTGTGAACGAGGCCTAACACGGACGAGATGCGTGCCGAAATTGCGGTAATCCATAGTTCCCATAGAGAACTATGGATTACGCCTCCTCTCCCCACTCGTACAATATGATCCTATTGTACGTGCGGGGAGATAAGTGACATGTCAATTATTTGTGCGTAATGAATGTCTATGGGGCCTGCGGGCTGCCAGCCCCCCTCCGCGCCGCGGGGGTACGCGTGTATTAGCGCGAGCTCCCAAAACACACGATGTACTGCAACGCATACTGTATGTGCCGCAGTAACATCGTGTGAACATACCCTAAGATTGGCTGAAGGGTAATGTGAAGAATGAAAGACGGCCGCAGTGATGGAACAAGACCATTTACGATGTAGGTTGTCTTCTTTTCTTCTATTTTTTAACATGCCCTGACGGACTAATGAGCATTTTTTAGTGTTGGAGAACCCCTTTACGGAAGCGTAAATATAATCCAGTTGAAGGAAGTGTGCAGGGTTTACCATTCATGGTAAAAATTGTCAAAATAACAAAAATTGTGATAGTAAGGTATTCTGTGAGGACAATCTTCTGAGAACAAATTTAATTTTGGGATTTTTTTTCCTCTTCCATTAAAAATGCTTTTCACAATCTTTTGAGATTTGTTTCTGGGACAGCTGGGTAACTTGCTATTAGATGATTCTGCAGTGAGAGGTGCACACATTAACAGGTATATACATTGCACCATTGCCCTCTATTTCTGTTTTAGGAGTTGATACATCGTTGAACCGTTATAGAGACAGACTCCTCCAGGACCGATACCAATCTATTCTAGCACGAGAGTATTATGTAAGCGATATAACTTCCCTGGCGCTGAACAGTCCATACAGGTGGCCCAGACCAGACACTCACCATCAAAGTAATTACTTGGAATGGAAACACATGTTCAAGGTCAGTCAAAGGATAACATTTGTAGACTGGAGCCCCCCAGTCATCTGCTGGTGACACAACGGGGCACATTTATTAAGGCATTTGCGCTGGTCTGAGTTTACACTGTCTTACTGTTAGACTGTATTGATAAATCTGCTCCATACTTTTAATTACATTTTCATATTTGTAAAAAAAAAAAATTAACTTTCCTTCCTGAGTATGCTCATATGTTGATTTATTTCATAACCAACAAGATTCTTGGATTATGTTCGCAGTACATACAATTGTGAAATCCGCAGCAGAAATTCCATGCCTGCTTAACGATTTCTGTTGCGGATTTGCAGCATGTATTTTGGAGGCGGATTAGCCCTATTTAGTGCTGCTCGAACAGGGCTCTGTTCAGTTCAAAGCTGGTTCAAGCGAACTTTTGAAAAAATTTGGGTTTTAGGATGTGTGGAACATAAATTTTTTCTCTATTCCTATCCCTAAGCTGGGTAAGGGTGAGGGTCACACGTATTTGAATGGCTTTTAATGGTTAGCGTACCATTTCTTAAGACCTCCAACTTTACCCTGAATAACGATCATGCACTTACCAAATAATACAACCTTACAGGGGCCATATAATAGCTACATACCATGGCCACATATACTGTACCTACCACAAAGACCAATGTACCCAATATCATCACCATACAGTATGTATATAGTGGTCAGATACCAGTGCTACAATATAACCACACTGTAGACCTTATGTAGGCGAAAATAGGACAGTTACATCCAGTGACTAAAAGGTGATCTCTTTTTGACTGGAGTCATCCCCTTTAAGTATTTTCTTTGGGCAAAGAGTGATATAAATAATTTATCACTTTTAGAATTTAGAATTCTAAATCCACTTTAAAAAAATCCACAACTTAGTTCACAGAGTAAGTATGTAAGTATGGCACTTACAGTATTTCAGGTCACTGTAGGACAGAACCAGTCAGGGGGGAGTAAACCCCATGAGTGACCGTCATCTGTTCTGCCCAAGGACCCTTTACGGAGTCTAAAATGCTGCAAAACAAAAGAAGAACACAACAGCTCAGTCCCTTGTGGGTACAGGGATAGGTGTGTATTAGTTTTATTATTTGATGGGCCACTATTCTTGTATGAGGGATCATTAATAAGTGGGGGCATTATTATTGAGTGTTGGGGCACAAAGGGGCATGCAATACTGAGAGGGCAGAATTTGCTGAATTGGGGCACCAATATTTTGAGTTGGGGGTCACAAATTATTAGGTATAGGAACTAAGAGGAGCATCTTCAAGGGTAGGGACATTAAAGTGGCACTAGTAATTTAGGAGAGCACTACGGAGGGTACCACTACTATTATCGTCACAAAGACAAGCCACATTTACTACCATTGGGAACTATTCTGTGTTGATGAAGTGCCTAAGAGCTGCAACAAATTATGTATAGATGATTTATGGCTGGAAGAAGTCATCATGGTGGTCTGGGGCAGACACAGAAAAAAGGAATAGGGGTTGTCTCAATATAAAGATTGCCTTTTACATTAACCCCTTAAGGACCCAGCCTGTTTGGCCCTTCCTGACCCAAGCCTATTTTTGAATCTGACCATGTGATCCAATTTATGTGAATAACTTTTTTACACTTTTTATCTATCTCATTGTTATTCAGAGATTTGTTTTCTCGTGTACATTGTGCTTTTTAAGTTTAGTAAGAAATTAATAACCATAGCAATCCTTGTTTGTTTTGTGAAAAATATCAAATTCATGAAAATTTGGAAAAAATTTCGATTTGAAAGTTGCAAAATTTCTGCGAGCAAGACCGATAATTATTCACCACAAAATAGTTTATAACTAGCATCTACCATATGTCCATATAGATTGCACAGCATTTTTTAAATGTCTTTTTTTTTTACTACATAGAGGCTTAGAAATTGTAGTAAAGTAAAATTTCTCACAATTATTCCAGAAAATTTAGCAATATACATTTTTTTAGGGACCCCTCCATTTCTGACTGGCTTTGAGGGGCCTTGCAGTTAGATACCCCATAAATAATGCCATCTCAGAAACTAGACCCCTTAACGTATTGACAACACTATTATAGGAATGTTTTGGATGAACCCTTTAGATATTTCAATTCACAAATTAAAGCAAAGTGGAGTGAAATTTTCAAAATTTCCCTACTTTTATGCAGATTTTCAATATTTATCCATTTTTCACTGGAATGCTGTAAATGTGACTAGGTATATGTCCAACTTAAATATTCAATTCCCCTCCAGGTCATGCCGTTTTTAGAGATATCCCATAAGTGGGTCCCGTAAGTGCTGTATTTTGGCTCAACCATAACCCCATAATAGAGGAGCACCTACCGGCTCTGAGGTCTCATGTTTCAATGACGATTTTATTTAGGCCCATATCAGGTTTGGGGACACTCTAAGGTGCTAAACTTAATAAACACCCCTAAATAACCGCATATTGGAAACTACACCCCTTAAGTGAATATATCCAGGGGTGCAATGAGTATTTAACCCCACAAGGGATTCGACAAATTTTTTTTTAGCATAAGGCCTGGTGAAAAGTAAAAAAAAAAATTTTTCCAATAATCAGCAATTTTTAGCTTAAAATGTTTCACAAAACAAGGAACCTGTGAAAAAAGACCCTAAAACTTTGTTAATCAATTTCTTCCAAGTTCGGTGCCAATACCCTACATTTGGGTGTAAAACTGCTGTTTTGCGCGCATGCAGGGCGTATACAAGGGGGAGGGAGCGCTTATATGCTTTTTGGAACGCAGATTTTGGTGGGGCCATGTCGCATTTGCCAAGCCCCCAAATTAGCAGAACAGCGAAACATTCCAGAAGTCGCCCCATTTTAGGATTCAACAACCCATCATGGATCTCATCTAGGGGTGAAATCTGCATTTTAGGCAACCAGGTGTTTCCAATATTTATTTTTAGCATTGGGCAAGTTAAAATGGGTGGAAAAACATCAGATTCATCATTGTTTTTTGAAGTTTTCAATTTACAGCACTTCGCCGTGCATGTAAATGATGTCATAACTTTACTATGGGGGTCGTTAAAATTACAAATATATAGATTTTTATATAGTTTTTTTTCTGTTTTATACTTTTACATCCAGTATAAATACGTCTAAAAAAAATTGCGTTTTTAGTGTCCCTATTCTGACAGCCATAACTTGTTTATTTTGCTGTGTTGCAGAGCTGTGGATGGGCTTGTTTTTGCAAGGATGAGTTGAAGTTTTATATGGTACCTATTATGTGGTGCATATGATGCTTAAGTTTCACTTTTAATTAAGGTTTTTGTGAGATGGTTTTGAACAAAATACAAGCAATCTGGTAGTGTTTTTATTTTTATTTTTTTATATACGTTCACTGTACGTATATATGACATGGTATCTTTTACACACCGTCAATACGATTACACGATACCCAATTGTTTGTATATTTTTTTTATTTTTACTGCATTTATTATACAATAAAAACACTTTTATTCAAACAGGAAAATTACGTTTTGCATCACCATAGTTTAGGAGCCATAACTATTAAATTTTTCTGGTGCTTGGAGCTGTGTAGGGACTTGTTATTTTTGCGAGAGGAGTTGACGTTTTTATTGAGTATCAATATTGGGGACAAGGCTTTTTGAATGCCTTTTAAACCCTTTTTTGGAGGACCAGGGTGAATGAAAAGACTGCAATCCTAGTATGTATTTTTATTTATAATTTTTAACAGGGTCACCGAGCAGTATCCATATAAGTGAGCTTTACACTTTGGGTCGCTAGAACGATTATGGGCGATAACCCTAATTATATATTTTTTTTATGTTGAAGCACATTAAAAAAAAAAGAAAAGTGTTTTTAGTGTTAAAACAATATTTATGCATCGCTATCTTCTGAGAGCTATACATTTTTATTTTTCCGTATACAGAGCTGGATAAACTACATTTTTAATTGGTACCACTTTGGATTTTATAGGAGTTTTTGATCGCTTTTTATTCCATTTTATGTGCTGGCGGGGGAGAAAAAAAAAAAAATGAACTATAAACTTAATGTTCTGAGATTGTTTTTTTGTTATTGTATTTTACGCGTTCACTGTACGGTAAATTTAACATGCACAATTCCATAGTCCGGTCAACTAACACACGCTGTCGATACCAAATAAGGGACTTTATTTTATTTTGATCTTTTTTTTTGGGGGATTGGCGTTGTGTAAAGGGGAAAAGGGTGCGTGTACGTAATTTTCATTTAATTTTTCGTTGTTTTGGTGTTTTACTGATTTTCCACTTTTTTTTTTACTTTTATTAACTTTTTCACATTTTATTTTACTTTTCCCCCATAGGGGATTTGAATGAGAGATCTTTAGATCTCACATTCAATAGGAATCATGCACAGCTTGTTGCTATGACTGGTTTATCCTATGACAACTGTCAGTCACGATGCCGGGGCGAGCACACAGGTCACGCCGTGCAACGTGACGTCCAACAGACAACCGGAAGGCATTCTCTGCTTTCCTTCCGTGTGTCTGTAGTGGAGGCAGGAGCTGCACGGATCGCCCGATCCTTGCGCTGCTGCCCGCCGACAGAGACGTCAGGAGGAGCGATCTCCTCCTGCGTCTCTCTTTAGTTATTGCGACCAGGATTGGTTCGACGATAAATACGGGGTTAAACCGCCCCCCCCCCCCCGGAGCTATCCTGGGTCGGGAGCCGATTGTGCGGGATGTTCAGCTGTAATATATACAGCTGACACCCCGCGCCGATCGCACGCGCGAACTCTTCTTTCAAAGTTCGCCAGACGATCCTCAGGACGTATCCATACGTCCAGGTGCGTTAACCCCCAAACGACCTGACGTATGATACGCCCAAGTCGTTAAGGGGTTTAAAAGATCTGGCAAAAGACAAGTCACCTTTGTAATATGTTCCATTAACCAGTTTCCTACCTAGTCTGAATATCCACTCTTGTATGGGCTGCATCAGCTCCTCAGGTCGCTATAGCTACAGACCTTTTGATCTCTATATAGGCTGCCAGAACTGGTTCTGAGCTATAGCTACAGTACCTGACTTCGCTACTGTGCAGCCTAGTAAAAAGCTAGTAAACCCGCCCCCTGAATTCAAAGTGAACACCCAGAAATCACAATTAGCACACTGTAAACATCAAGGTATGAACAACCCCTTTAAGGATACATTGAAAAACCATTTTTTCTAACACACTGCAAAAAAAGTCCCCTATTTTTACAGACTGTCCAGGAATTTACCAGTAATTCAACTCTATTAGTTAATTACGCCAATGCCTTCAGTTAAAGGAGTCTGTTAATGTAAAAGATCCTCTTTAATTACCCCACCACTAAAATGTAATGCATCAATCTGATATATAAAGCCTAACCATGTCTACATTGCTTCCTAAAAACAGTGAAAGGGGAAGACAAATAATCCAAGAATGGAAACCAGTCTGCAGTCAGCAAATACACAGGAAAAATCCATCTTCTTGGCCCCACGTGGAACAATTTGCCTATTTCTTTCCAAAGCAGCCAAACAGCTTTAGGGTTGGCAGTAAAATTATTATAACAAGTTTGGCAACTGAAGCTGAAGATTTTGGATAATGAAAGTATGTTATTACCACTGAACTATAACTCCCAATATTCAAGCACAACATTTTAATATATCCATAATGTATTAATAACATCGGTTAGTTACATAAAGAAACTAATTGTAATTGATCAGTGCTGGCATTTTGTTGTTATCTTTAATAAACTGTAGTATTTTATTTTATGCTTATTAGTTTTCTTTTTAGTTGGTATTTGCTATATTGTGACTTATAGATGAATATTATGTAATGATGATGATAACAGTAAGGGTATGTTCACTTGGCGTATTGTGGCACGTACTGTACGTGCCCCTATACCGTGTGTCCGGCCCCATCCACTTCCATTATCAGTGGCGTGTAAAAATTATGACTGCAGCTCTGTACAGTTTATACAGTGAAGTCATAGTCCTAACTATTATCATTATCAAGACAGCAAAGTATACGGAGCGCTGGGGGATTAACACACTTATCCACTGGCAGACATTATGCTTGACATAACTGTTGAGGGAAGTCCTAGATTGTAATGCAGTCTGGGAGTTGTAGGAAAAGAGCTGCATGGAGAACAACTGACAAACTCCCAAAACAACATAAGTTTCACTGCAATACAGTGATCTTATGATACGATTATTTTTGGAGGCAAAAATAAAAGTAAAAAGTAAACACATGAAGGTATGGAATATCCTTTACTTTTCCCAAATAAATTCTGTTTATAGTGTTCTATGAAATCCGTTAAACTCCCGGATAACCTTTAAGGCAGATGGTTCTTTTACCACAGCTGGCTGGGCATAACTAGAATTCAAAGACCACCCACAGCAAAATGTAATAGGCCCTACCACCTAGATGAAAGGAAACTACAACAGCAGATATATATAGAAATAACAAAAGGTATAAATAGCAGTAATAAAAAGGTAATCAATATAAATCATTAATCAGTAAAATAAAGTATAAATTTGCAAATGATATAATCAGAAAAAACACACAAAGGAAGGCAGCAGATACAGAAAGTCAACTTGTTCCTTCCCAACAAAAAAGTAATGAGGCTCTAGCTCTTGTATGGGCCGCTTTAACTTTTGGACTCCAAAGTAACAGGTAGTTAGGCTGATCCACACCCATCCATAAGTCGACCGAATTTTTTGTCCGTTGCACGAGCCGCGTTTTTTAGCTTTTTTTTCCGATGGCCGGCACAGTTGAATTTATAGATAACCGACGGCAATATCAGCTAGGCACTGGTGGTTTTTACATGTTCCTAAATCCCCCAGCCCCGCCATAAAACGGTTGAAAAAAAAATACCGTATAACTACAAGTTGTTTTTTCTCCTAAAACCTATGGGCTGGCTAACGATCGTATTTTCAGCAGGCGGTATTAATAATCCTAAAATTGCATGTCCTTCTTACTTTTATATCTGATACACTAAAGAATATACTTTTAACAAATAAACAATTTACTACTACTTTACCCCGTAGATAATCTATGACCAATCACAGTCCTTTAAGGAATCGGTCGTGATACTTTTTTCAGTGTATTTCCCACCTGTAACATGAAACTGAAGCCATAAAGCATGATGTGAATGTAAGCCTTATTCGGATAGTTTACACTAATCTGACTTCCAACTAACTCTGATTCTTGAATTTGATCAAGTAACATAGCTGCCAAATAAGTTCCAAACACTGAGCTGACATATAACATTTCCACAACGTCTCTATGTTTTTCAGATAATTGCTAAAAAAAGTCCATGGGTTTTAGCAGGTAAAAAGTACATTACATGAAGAAGCAATCCAAATTCTGGTAAAATTTACTTTCAACATGGTTATATCGTGATGTTCATACAAATGGCAGCCAAAATGAGCCCAACTTGATATTGAGATGACTTGTTTATGCCGACTCCAGTCTTAAAAGTACAGGCAGAAAAGAATAAATGTTTCTTGTTGTTTCTACTTGAGTGGCCGGTATGAGAATACAGTTCAGGATTTATTTATTTTTTATGTTTCTAATTAAAATTATTATGTATTATGAGAAGTGTTTGTGGCATTTTTCCCAATGTTTTTGTTCCAAAATAATGTTGTGATCAGATGCTGAAAACTAATGGTGGAATAGTAAATATTTTTTTCAGCCACCTTTCGATAAGCTTCTCCATAGGATGTGAAAAACACTTAAATATGTGAAAAAATTCCATGAAATTTGTGACGTTTCTAGAAGCCAAAGACAAAAAAAGCAAGACTAAAATAATGTGTGAAGAATAACTAAAGTTATCAGATTCCTAGAAGACCATGTAAAATTGTAGTTTGACTTCACTGCGTTTCTTAGAATATGTACGTCTGTAATAAGACAGAAGTCTAACACTTATGCAATACTCCTAAACCACAGATTCCTGCCTGACACTCACTGCCAACCTGACCAGAAAAAATATTTCCATGCAGCTAAATACAGCAACCTAAAATAACTCAGTGCAAGTACTTTAACACCTAAGTGACCAGCGTATACTGGAACTTAATGACCAAGCACATTTTTCCTACTAGATTTTTCCATCTATACAGCCATATAACAGTTTTCTTTTTGTTGAACAAGCTGCAATTTTTAACCTCTCCCTAACATCTGACATACACTTATGTCAAGATGTTGGGGTAGTGAGTGTGGCACAGACTCAGGAGCTGAGTCATTGGGTATGTTCACACGGCGTGTTGAGTCCATGTGAATATACGCTTTTAGATACGTGTTTGGATCCATCTCTCGGACCCTAAACGGACCCAACCAAATAGCACTGTGATTTACAATGCTTTTAATGTGAAACACACATCGGAGTCTCACTCCTTCTTTCGGATCCATCTTTCAGATCCGTCCCAAGAATTGACATGTCAATTCTTGGTCCGAAAGACGCATCAGGAGCCCTATAATAAACTATAGGGTGCGATCCTGCTGCAGCCAACATACATCCAATTATGCAGCTGCGTGCTGGATACATGTTGGATCCAAAAACACCGTGTGAACACCCCCATACCATACACGGGTGGTGGCAGTTGTTAACTATAGCTGACACCCGCCATCAGCAGCTGAGATTGGAATAAAACTCTGATCCCGTGCATTTAACCATTTAGATGCCAACATCAACATTCTAGCCATTCAGTTAAGGCCCCTTCAGACTTAGAAATTAAGCTGTTATTGAAACCCATAAGTACCCCATAGTTGCATTTTGGGAGTGCCAGTGTGTAGTGTCCTCCAATCTTGGCAATAAAGGTATGTTCACATGGTGTATTGCGGCGCGTACTATACGCGCCTCAATACAACGAGTGCTTTGGAAGCACGCGATGTCAATTCTCCCCCTGTGCGTACAATACAATCGTATTGTACGCGCGGGGGGACGACGCGTAATCCATAGCTCTTTGAAGCATCGTAATTTACCGGCTTTGCAGGCTATCACCGTCTTTGCAGGCATATATCGCTGCCAATATGGTAAATTGGGACGACAGATAAGCCTGATATTGTGACATGTAAATTTAGGCATCAATCTAACAAAAAAAAAAAAAAAAAAAAAAAAAAAAAAAAAAAAAATAAAAAAAAAAAAAAAAAAAAAAAAAAAAAAAAAAAAAAAAAAAAAAAAAGGGGAAAGTCCTTTTCTTTCGTTTCCTTTTTTTTTAAAAAACCAATGTCCCTCGGACTATTGGGGGGCGTTTAAGATTGAATTTTTAGGGAAATTTCAACAGTGCTGCCAACGTGTTTGCGACTCGCAAATTTACGGGCTGCAATATGCTGTGTGAACCTGGCCTTAAAGGGGTTGTTCAGGACTTACAAAAGCTCATTGGTACACTGGGGTATGAGTTAAAATAGAAAAAAAGAAGTATACTCACCTCTGTGATGCTCCTGCACAGGCCAGTCACCAGGATGGAACAGGAGCGTCACAGAGGTGAGTATACTTCTTTTTTTCTATTTTAACTCATACCCCAGTGTACCAAGTACAGTACAGTATTTAGCTCACAGAGCATTGCCTAGACTGATAAAGCTGTATCCAATGTAGGTAATTATCTGTCAGCTAAGGCTATGTTCACACAGCGTCTTTTAGACCGTATTTTGGGGTGTAATTGCACTACAATACGCCCCAAAATACGTCCTGTAACTACATTAATTACCTCCATCTTCACCAACGCGAATTGAACAGCACATACTTCTAAATCACCCAGCATCTTGCGACGCGCATAGGTATGCTTGACGTAAGACGCCATGTGAACATACCCCAAGGGTATGTTCACACAACGTATTTTTGTACAGTACTTTAGAGCTGGCCAGCGCGTACTTCTGAAGCAGCAAGCATATAGTGGCGCACACAGTACATACTGCCATATGCCTGCAATACGCCGTGTGAACATAAGTCTATGTTCTTACGGTGCATTTTTGTTGCATTTTTCAGCTGCATCAAAAATGGGAGCAATTAAGAAATGCATGCAATTTGTAGCTAACTTTGATTTGATGCATAGGTAGAATTGGTGTCAATTAAAAAAAAGC
>JAODAL010081566.1:0-11865 GCA_025379985.1 Phyllomedusa bahiana | reverse complement strand
ATTGGGGATTACAAAATGATTTATTTTTGCCAAATGGCAAAAAAATGGAGAGAGAAACTTTTCAAGTCTTTTTATTACTTTCTGTAAAGAAAAAAATTTAAATTACTGGGGATTAATGCCTTTTAAACTATTTGGGGGATAGTCCATATAGATGTCATGTCATTAAAAGCTTCTGATAAGTTTATAGGCAAAAACCCCGAGTTATTTGCGACCCCGTGGATTATTTTAATGCCACCAAAAAACACAGCTTCTGTAACATTTTTGGAAAAGTCAAAAGAAACACCCAATATAAGGAAGGGGGATTGTGGACTTGCCAAAAAGCGGGATCACCTTGGGTGAAATTTCAGATACCTGAAGGTCCCTCGTTACTTTACAAAAATTTACGCAAAAAAAACAAGATGGGTATGTCCACCATCATGCAACCAGGAAGGGGAGGGTTCTGTGTCTCAGAGATGAAGGTCTTTGGTCTGACATGTTATCAAACGAAGAAAAAAAGCAAAACCCCTTGTGAAGATCTTGAGAAGCTGGTAAATTGTGTCTTTACCAAGTGAATTGAGTACTTATAACATGGGCAAAAAGGCCCCACTCTCCATGACAATCCATTTCTCCAAAAGAAACATAAAAAAGTTAGATTAATGTTTGCAAAGCACACAGGATCAAAGACCTACTGTACATATTTTTGGGGACATGCCATGTTGTCTGACTAAACTAAAATTGAACTGTTTGTCCAAATTATCATCATTAGGTTGGAGGGAAAAAGGGGGAAGCTTTTAAAACCTAAAAACACCATTAGAAAAAAACGGGTGGTTTCCCCCCCCTATGTTATGGGTTGTTTTACTGCAGGAGGGAATTTTCGCACGCACCAAAATAATGGCATCATGGGAAAGAAGTTTGTGGCAATACTGAAGCAACTCTCAAGAACAGCCCGGGGAAATTAAAGCTTGGGGGAAAAGGGTCTTCCAAATGGGCATTTACCCTAAGATACTGTCAAATGGTTACAAAGTGGCTTAATAAAACCCAATCAAATTTTTTGGGGGGCCATACAAAAGCCCCGATCTTTTGAAAATTTTATGGGAAAAAAAAGAAAAGGGGAGGTGCGAGCAAGGGCTTACAAACATGGCTCATTTCACCAGTTCGGTCAGGAGAATAGACAAAATTCTACCACTTATTGTTGAGAAGCTTGTGGAAGAATTTTCAAAACATTTAACCCAAGTCATTCAGTTCAAGGCCAATGCTACCAAATACTAATGAAATGTATGTAAACTTTTGACTTTGCAGAAAGTAAAAAAAATGCCTCAAAAATTCTATTATTTTTTTATGTCTCTTTCATTATTCTGGCATATGGCAAAATATAAATAAATTTGGTAATCCTAATTGCATGAAATGGGTAAAAGTTTATTTTGCATTCATGTCAGATAGTGAGAAAAACATGCATGTGTGTCTTTTTATAAAGTGTATGCAAACTTCTGGTTTCAACTGTATCTCCCTATTGATATCCTTAAGTGTGTACCTATTCATCCTATCATTTTCCTTTTTTTTAGACTACAGCTCTGATTTAGATACCGATTTTCTTTACTACATGCTGTTATATAGTCTCCTTATCGCTTTTCCACCTTCTTAGATTTCTATACACTTGACTCTATACATTATTCTCCATCTCCTTCTAGTACCTCTTCTTTAGATTTTTGTCTAATTTTCTGTTTTCTCTGGATTGTAGATATTTTCTCATTTGTATAAATTTTCTCGACAAGTGTCACTTGATTAAGGTACAATTGCTGAAACGTCGACATGTTTAGACATCTATCACTTGGCCAGTGTCGGACTGGGATGCCTATTGCCCGCAGGTGGAATTGCTTCTAGGGGTCCACCAGCTGAGCTTATGCTGGGCCCACCGGTGGAGTTTATTTTAGGGGCCCACTCTAGAGCTACTGTAAATTAATGTACATGCCTCCTATACCCTACCTCTTGCTTTTTGGCTCTCTTTCTCTGTTTTTTTGCCTTTTCTGAGGTATATATGCAGTTTAATAACATCTCCAAGTCTATCATGCTCAGGGGCCCATTGCGGGTTTCACCTATTCTCCGGTGGGCCAGTCCGAGCCTGCACATGACATTCTAAGTATCATTTTCTATGGCATTTACAAGATAATTGTAACGCAGGAGTGGATTCGCTGGGCCAACGCAAGCGATGATAGCTAAGCCACACCAGGGAACAGAGTCTAAGTAGCCCTCGGTTTTCACCAGAGCCCGCTGCAAGCTGGATGGACTTGCTGCGGCGTGAGCTACCAGGTTGTACCATGACGTGACTTGCTTGCGATGGCGGCGGGGTACCAGCCGTGGTACAAAGTCGTAATCCAGGAGAGTAGTAGGGGACAGGCAGAGGTAAGGGAAGGGGGCAGAGGTTCGGGTGGTTCAGAGACAGGCAGACGGTAGGTGGGGGGGGCCCCAAGGGGGGGGGGGAGCGGGGGGCAAACAGGCATGGTCAGGAAACGTATAAGAGAGGCGGGATGTTCACGGGTAATCAGGATCAGAACAGCAATACACTCTAGACGCACGGTAAACACCACCAACAAAACTGGCAGAGAGTGCTGGGGGCGTGTTCCTTATATAGGGACCAGCGGACGTTCAATAACCAATTAACGGCGCGCTGGCCCTCGTTATAATCTTGTACATCTGTCCGCGCGCACCTTTAAGCAACGGGGCGGGGGGGAGTACGCACGCGGCGGTTGTCAGAGCCGGAGGACAGGAGCGGGATGGTGAGTACGGGGTTTCCAGCCCTGTCGCAGAAGGGACAGACGGCTGCGGGCAGCCGCGGCACCCGCGCCGGACCCCGTAAGCGCAGGGAGACAGACGCGGCGAGCCGCGGCGCTGAGCGCCGTGACAATAATTTGGACTTGTACAGTAATCTATATATCTGTTATTTGAATCCACCTCTTGATTTGCTTGATCCACTTCACTGTAAATAACACAATTAAAACTTTAATATCATTGTAATTCCAGTAATCCAAGGAGTTATCTACAAACCCAGCCAATAATCCATCAGTTCCCTTAAACAGTAAATTACTAATTAAATTCAATTAAATAATGATAAACCCTGCAGAAATAAACTGATTGTTACAGTATTGTCAGATAGTCCAATATTTCTGCCCCCTCTGAAAACTGGTCAGATAGGAAGCACTCATCCTCACTTAAAGGGGTTGTCTCACTACAAGGATTGCTTCTTATGTTAAAGATCTTGCAAAAACAAGTGCTTTGTAATATATGTCCATTAAACAGTGTCCTACCAATTCTGAGATATCCCCTCCTGTATGGGCTGCCATCGCTCCACAGGTCAATATAGCTACCAGACCTGGTTTACTCTCCTCATGATAACTGCAGCACTGGTTGCTATAGCTACAGACCTGCTTTACTGCAGCCTTTTTTTTAAAACAAAAAACTGGAATGCCAGTAAAACAACACCACAGAAATTCAAAATGAATACCAAGAAAAAACAGGACTGAGGTAAGAATCAATGTAGTGAGACAACCCCTTTAATGGAGGTTTACAACTTGTGGCAAAACACGGAAGAGTCAAAATGATAGGATTAACAGCAAGCTTGACTCCTGCCAGCATAGATGTGATAAGGGGATGGATCTTATTCCTATTGACATTCAACAGGACATCAGGCTTCCTTACTATTTTTAAGAGTAAAATACTCTAAATTGCTATACTTATGTGCTTTTACATCAGTGACCAAACTAAAATCTAAAAAAAAGCAGAAACAAAAACAAATATAAAATGCAGTTGTAGAAACAAACAAAATACATTTTCTGTATTTCTAATGGACTTGAGTGGTAATAGGTAATATAGTGACATTTTACCTAAGTACCATTTATATACACTATATTGTAAGGAGAATCACCAGGAGGCATCTATTCTTATAGACCTAGCTGTGACTCCAAGCGGCAGTAAGCCAGTCAACTATATAATTAGACCAAACATGATAATGGGTTTGAAAATAACTTGGTCAAAGTATAAAACCTTCCCAGCAGGATAACTTTATCAACATTCACAGGTTGCAGTGAATGAGTTTATAGTCATTATACGTTACATGGTGACCCTATAGCAACAGTGTAATATTAACTTAAAGTCTGACCAATGGGATATCCACTTAGAGAATGTATGTCCTCCTTTTATCCTGTTTCCTGTGGTTTAGAAATTATATGGTCAACATCAATACAGCATGGACTGATGTGAATGAGGAAACATATTTAAGACTCTGAGTAATAGGTTAACAAGGTTGCAAAAATATTAAAGTGACAATTAATATACAAGAATATTACAGGAATTTAAGTCCTCTTAACTCATCCAGAAGACCAGGATAGGTTAAAGGGGTATTCCCACCAAACATAATAATGACATATTGAAAAGCCCCTAAAAGTCTCCCTTCAGCACAGAGGGGTATTCCGAGCTATCCCATTAATTTCAATGTGAGTTCCAAGAACAGCTGTGTGGCGCACTCCTCTCGACTCAATGTTCCCTATAATGGGACCGTTCCAACCACCTTTCCACTCAAAACAAAGACTTTCTGGGACCCGTTCTCAAGATAGATGGGGATAACAGATGTGGGACCAAAACCTGTAACACATTGATGCCATAACCTATTGGTATTAATATGGTCATTATTATGGTCATTAATATGGTATTAATATTGGTCATTAATATGCTTAGTGGGGGAACCCATATAAGTGTATGATACCATATTTAGTGGAATCTACAAATTTATATTGATGCTGAATATCACGGTCATATTTTTTTCCCCAAAGCATGTGGTTACTATGCCGTCATACCAAACATTTTCTTAAATACATTCTACCCAACTGTCTTAGGATATGCTTCTGTTTTTCCTAAACTGGATCTTTGAAATCTTATGACTTGTCTATTTTTAGTAAATACTTGTGTTCCCATGGAATAACAATTTTAACTAATTTATTTTAAGAATGCTATGATATTCTCTTTCTGTGTAATTCCTTCTAAAAATAAATGACTAGTCAACCGGGTGTTACTATCCTAGATGTAAAAGGGAATTTTAATACTATGTCATTCTCTGCAGGGACACACACCAATCAGTAACACCCAGTTGGCAATGTGTTTGTAAATGGTAGGCGGAAAAACATGGGAACAACACAATATCTAAGCATACTCTGAAACTAGTTGGGGGAGGGTGATAGATCAGGAAGAATGTCAGAAAATATTGCTTCACTTATAGTAGTTAATGTTGGGGGAAAAGTTCCAGCAGATGTGGACGGGAAATCAACGGTGAGTGACCACAAAGGGTTTTAAAAGAAGGCCATTTATTTGAAACATTTCTAAAAATGTCCAATCTAGTCATTAGATAACAATGGTGATTTTAGTCTTAGTGCTGAGACTAAAAATAAAATATTATCACTAGAGATGGGCGAATTTCTCAAAAATTCGATTCGGTGACTTAGCCGAATTTTCCGACAAAATTAGTTTCGGTCCGAATTGCTTCGGGACGATTCGCGTTAAAAAACAGCTATTCAGCTGCCAGAGCCTGCCAGGGTGCTGGTAGAACGTTGTGCCATGCTTAAATTTGCAGGAGGAGCTTGGTTTGGTCTTCATACATGTTGTGTTTTAGTATGCACGCAGATGAATGCCGCCGATCTTATGAATCACTTCACTATAAAATTCCCTGGGCTCTTAAGACGGCAAAACTGACCAAAAAACTGAAGCGGGAATGTAGCCTGATAAAGTAATGGCAGTGACAGCTGGAAAAAAAAACAAGCTGAGGACTCAGGTGGCAACATCAGTGACAGAGTGTGGAGGTGATGGCAGCAGCCACAGTAGCATGAGGTCAGAGAGTGGCACAATGACATTCTGGAGGTGGCAAAAGCAGGAGTAGGCCACAGAGTGGCACAATGACAGAGTCTGGAGGGCACGGCAGCAGCCACAGCAGCAGCATGAGGTCAGACAGTGGCACAATAACAGAGTGTGGAGGTGACGGCAGCAGCCACAGCAGCATGAGGTCAGAGAGTGGCACAATGACGTTCTTGAGGTGGCAAAAACAGGAGTAGGCCACAGAGTGGTACAATAACACAGTGTGGAGGTAACGGCAGGAGCAACAGCATGAGGTCAGAGAGTGGCACAATGCCCAAAAGTGTGTAGATCACGGCAGCAGCCACAGCAACAGCATGAGGTCAGACAGTGGCAAAAATGACATTCTAGAGGTGGCAAAAACAGGATTTAGGCCACAGAGTGGCAAATAATACAGTGTGGAGGGCACGGCAGCAGCCACAGCAAGAAATGAGGTCAGACAGTGACACAATGCCCAAGTATGGAGGTGACGGCAGCGCCAACAGCATGAGGTCAGAGAGTGGCACAATGATGTTCTTGAGGTGGCAAAAACAGGAGTAGGCCACAGAGTGGTACAATAACACAGTGTGGAGGTAACGGCAGGAGCAACAGCATGAGGTCAGAGAGTGGCACAATGACACAGTGTGTAGATCACGGCAGCAGCCACAGCAGCAGCATGAGGTCAGACAGTGGCACAATGACATTCTAGAGGTGGCAAAAACAGGAGTAGGCCACAGAGTGGCACAATAATATAGTGTGGAGGGCACGGCAGCAGCCACAGCAGCAGCATGAGGTCAGACAGTGACACAATGACATTCTGGAGGTGGCAAAAACAGGAGTAGGCCACAGAGTGGCACAATGACAGAGTGTGGAGGGCAAGGCAGCAGCCACAGCAGCAGCATGAGGTCAGACAGTGGCACAATGACAGAGTGTGTAGGTCACGGCAGCAGCCACAGCAACATGAGGTCAGACAGTGGCACAATGACATTCTGGAGATGGCAAAACAGTAGTAGGCAACAGAGTGGCACAATGCCAGCGAGTGGAGGCGACGGCAGCAGCACCATGAGTTTCAGAGAGTGGCACAATGACAGAGAATGGAGGTCACGGCAGAAGCCACAGCAGCAGCATGAGGTCAGACAGTGACACAATGACATTCTGGAGGTGGCAAAAACAGGAGTAGGCCACAGAGTGGCACAATGACAGAGTGTGGAGGGCAAGGCAGCAGCCACAGCAGCAGCATGAGGTCAGACAGTGGCACAATGACAGAGTGTGTAGGTCACGGCAGCAGCCACAGCAGCAGCATGAGGTCAGACAGTGGCACAATGTCATTCTGGAGATGGCAAAACAGTAGTAGGCAACAGAGTGGCACAATGACAGAGAGTGGCGGTGACGGCAGCAGCAGCATGAGTTTCAGAGAGTGGCACAATGACAGAGAATGGAGGTCACGGCAGCAGCCACAGCAGCAGCATGAGGTCAGACAGTGGCACAATGACATTCTGGAGGTGGTAAAAATAGGAGTTGGCCACAGAGTGGCACAATGACAGAGTGTGGAGGTGACGGCAGAAGCCACAGCAGCATGAGGTCAGAGAGTGGAACAATGACATTCTGGAGGTGGCAACAATAGGAGTTGGCCACAGAGTGGCACAATGACAGAGTGTGGAGGTGACGGCAGAAGCCACAGCAGCATGAGGTCAGAGAGTGGAACAATGACATTCAGGAGGTGGCAAAAATAGGAGTTGGTCACAGAGTGGCACAATGACAGAGTGTGGAGGGCATGGCAGCAGCCACAGCAGCAGCATGAGTTCAGACAGTGGCACAAGGGACATTCTGGAGGTGGCAAAAACAGGAGTAGGCCACAGAGGGCACAATGATACAGTGTGGAGGGCATGGCACAGCCACAGCAGCAGCAGAATGAGGTCAGAGAGTGGCACAATGACACTGGTGGATGTCACGGCACCAGCAAAACAGCAGCAAGCATGAGGTCATAGAGTGGCACAATGACAGAGTATGAAGGTGGTTGGCAATACCAGTCCCTGGTAAAGATGGTTGGTGGCAGATGGAAAAACTGGCAGCAGATGTGTGGCATCAAATGGGTGGCAGCATCAAAATAGTGGCTGAGGCAGGTAGTTTGAACCCAACTCATTTCTCAAAGTTTTGGTGAGCGCATGGCTGAGTAATCTGACGCCTAAGCATTGTGTGTGAAATCCTGGCCGATCCACGCTGATTCATCTTGACAAAGGTCAGTCGTTCCCCATTTCCCGTGGACAAGCGGGTTCTCCTTGGGGTAACGATGACACCCGCTCTGATGCCACACTACTGGCCGGGCAGGACAGCTTCTCCACTGCAAACTCGGCAAGTTGTGGCCACACATCCAGTTTGGCTGCCCAGTAGTCCAGCAGATCTTCTAACTGGGGTGGCAGAGTGCTGTCCAAGTAGGCCACCACCTGTTGGGGTTTTGGGGACTGCTCCAGGTCCTGCTGCTGCTGCTGGCGACTGCCCTCCTCACTAGGCGGGTGAAGGAAGCTGCTCAACAGTGGCTCCCAACTTAGGTTGCTGCTGATGGAGCTGGTACTGCTCCTACCCCCCCACCGTCCCCCAGCAGCACGGTAGTACGTGAGCGCTGTAGTACGTGAGGCAGTAGTACGTGAGCGCTGAAGAACCCCCCCGTCAGACCTGTCAGAGGGGGGACATGCCGCACATAGGGAGCGGCCAATGACTAAGGAGGATTTCCCTATAGTATTTGAGTTTGTCCTCCCTCTCAGCAGCTGGGGAAAAAAGGCTCCCATTTTGGACCGTTAGCGAGGGTCCAATAGGGTGGAGAGCCAGAAGTCATCCCTCTGCCGGATGCTGACTATTCGGCTGTCACTAGCCAGGCACATTAGCATGCTGCGGGACATCTGCACAAGTGACTCTGAGGGGTCCCTGCCTCCCCTCTCCACTGTATACTGCCACGGTGCTTGCGGGTCATCTGCCTCGTCTTCCTCATCTCCATCTACCTCCTCCAAACTGTTCCTGCTCCTCCTATCTTGTCACCTGGTTAAAAATTCATTTACACCAGACAAAGCTTCTGCACCAATGTCCTCCTCCTCCTCCAGTTCAATCCCCACTGGACTCATGTGGCCGCCACTTCTCCAGTCCCCTGCCCAGACAGATTTTTTTAGCATCTGTTCCAGGAATGAAGCAGTGGAATGACGTTATTCATCCCATAGTGCTGGCGACTGACAAATAACGTTGCCTCCTCGAATGGCCTCAGCAAACGGCATGTGTCACGCATGAGCTGCCACTGGCTGACATCAAAGTTACACAGGGGAGTACTCCTGTCCGCCTGGATCATCCAAAAATTGTTAATGACCTTTCTCTGTTCATACAGTCGGTCCAACATGTGCAGGCTGGACTTCCAACGGGTGGAAACATCGCATATCAGAGTGTGTTGGGGGAGCTCGTTCTGCCGCTGCAACTCGAGGAGGGTGTTCCTGGCTTTGTAGGAATGGATGAAGTGCATGCACAGTTTCCTGGCCATTTTCAGAATCTTCTGAAGATCGGTGGAAGACTTCAGGAACCTTTTCACAACCAGATTGAAAGGTTGCGCCATGCAGGGCGGGATGGACCATCCCTCCTCGGTACAGCGGGAACCATGTTCCTCCCATTGCCCGTCACCATGGTTCCGATTTGCAATTGGTGAGGAGAAAGCCACACATCGATTTCTTGCTGCATGATGCGGAGCAGTTCCTCCCCCGTGTGACTTCGTTCGCCGAGGCAAGCCAGGTGTAGAACTGCGTGACACCGCTGTGCCCTACACATGTGGTATGATGGAGCACTACTTGTGGAGGCTGATATGGTGGTGGTGGTGGAGGAGGAGGAGGCGGACATTGGCGCAGGAGCCGCAGTTTGACAACGTGGAGGAGAAAGCGGCGTCTTCTGTCCAAGTTGTTGGTGTGCCTGGGTAGGAAGCACATTTACCCAGTGGGCTGTAAAGGACTTTTACTGCCCTGACTGTAGTTACAGCTCCAGGCGTCCGTGCTGCCTTGCACCTTGGAACAAACCGATAAGCTCAAGGACTGTCCCACCTTCTGTTCTACATATTTATGAAGTTCTGGTACTGCCTTTCTGGAAAATAAATTATGGCTTGGAACTCTCCATCTCGGCTCGGCACAAGCCATTAGTTCTCTGAACGGTGCAGAGTCCACCATTTGGAAAGGGAGGGACTGCAGTTCCAACAACTTAGACAGGAGCACGGTCAGCTTCTACACCTTAGGATGGTTGGATGCATACTGTTGTCTCTTTGCAAATGCCTCGCTGAACGACTACTGGCGCCATGAGTAGCGAGGAGCAGGAGCATCTGGACCGGGAGATGATGGTAAAGAGAAACAGCTCCCTGCTGCAGAGGTAGTGGAGCCTTGACTGGCTACAATGGCATGGTACCACTGGGCTGCTGCGGCTGTTGCTGCGGCGGGGAGGATGGACCCCCACATCTGAGCCACGTTTCTCCCAGCCACCCCGGATGGTGACGCTGCATGTGTTGGGCGCAGGGGCCATGGTGCCAACGTTAGCTCCCTGGCCACGCTTCATTTTGTCCACAGATTCTACATATACTCCTATTCGGCTCCCCCCGTGTTTTAGCAAAGAACTGTTGTTAAAAATAAAAGGTCACCACACCAAAGGTAAAGGGGGAAATTTTTTTATCGGGTGCTAGTGGAAAAAAGGAAAAACCCCAATCTAATCAAAATGATAAATCCCTGCACACCAAAAAGGTAATATGAAAAAGGAATTTTTTTAAAAATATAGCCAAGTTAGAGCATAGTGAAGACCAACAAAAATCAAAGACGAAAAATATCAGTATTGCACCATTTAAATATTCACAAGTACATACCCCTGGGTACTACAAAAAAAGGAAAAAAATTGATGTCTAAAATTATGACGTTTCGCATAAAGCCTTTTCAAAATGCATCTGCTAAAAGGGAATATGTAAAATTTAAAAAGCGAAGTCAATATTATATCACAAGAATAAACACAACAGGAACCAATGGGAAAAGGGGGAAGTAAAGATAAGAACAATTAAAAAAATAGAAAAAAAAAAAACAAAAAAAAAGAAAAAAAATATAAAAGAATGAATGAAAAAAAGAGAAGAATAAAAAAAGGGGAAAATGAAAGAAAAAGGAAAATATAAAAAAAGGGTGTGAGACATATATTGAAAATACAAAATGTGAAAAAGCAAAATTTTGGAGTAGATAACAGGAAAAAATCTTACAATGATAAGGGAAAAAGACAAAAAAGCATAGGGGGGAACTAAATGCTATGGCAAGGGGAAAGCTTTTGGGGAGAAAAAGGAAGACAATATAAGGGGGTATAAAAGGGAAACAAGTACGTGAAAGAAAGGATCTTCCCGCTCACTGCATGTGCGGCTTTGTTAAGCCGGCGGGGGCAAGAAGGGCCCCAAAGTTTGGCTAAAATTTAAAAATAAGCAAACACAGAAGAAAGGGGCGGGGTCTAACCAAGGAACATAGAGGAAGAGTATTACCCGAAGGAAGGAGAAACGGCGAAAACGTCCAGAGGATGTTGCAACCGCCGTAATTTCGCTCCGCAGCGGCGTCTTAAAAAAAGGCTACCGCGCAGCGCGGGGGACCCGGGGGCTGCGCAGTGAAAAGGGAAGTAAGGGGGGAAAGTGAGTGGAGATATCGCGCAATGCGCCGGGCGGGGCGAGAAGGAATAGAGTGAGCAAGACAAAAAGAACTAAGAGGGATGACAGAGGAGAGAATGGGAAAAAAAAGGATAGTAAGTAACAGGGGATAAGATGGCTCGGAAAACGAGGGTAACAAAGGGGAAAAAAAAAGGAAATGGGCAAAGCGCCATCTTTAAAGGGTAAATACCATCATTTTAAAACTGTAAAGACAAAGGGGAAAAAAAAAATTTTAAAAAACATGCACAACAATATATCATGTAGTTTTACATGAGGCTTTTTGAAAATAAATGGGTTAGAATACTACTACAGCCTTAAGACACGCAAGGCAGCATGGT
>JAODAL010081565.1:0-11865 GCA_025379985.1 Phyllomedusa bahiana | reverse complement strand
TAAGTTCAACCCAATTTGGGACAAAAAACACCCTCTTACCTTCATTGGGGGGGACATTGTATTTCGGGATATACGGCGTTGTAAAACCCTGCAATTGACCATCTCCAGCATCGTGGGGCATAGCGGCACAAATTGTTCAATACGGGGGTTTAGAGAGATACAGCAAGCCTGTGAGTGATTTTCAGTTCACGTTTGGTGGCATGCCTTTTCCTGTGCCCACTGTACTCAACACTCGAGCAGGCAGATTAAACTGTGATTACATTATCCATACTGTTGGACCCGTATATAATAATGTGTTCAGCTGCTGAAACAAACTATACATAACGTACTTGAAGATGCGTCTTATCCGCCTTTCCAACCTCAAGACACCTCCTATCGTCCTCATCCATAGCATTCCGGCAAACCTATGTCTACCATTTTTCTCAATGATTCAGAGAACACCACTGTTTGTCATTCTGAACCCGTGTTGACCGTCAATGTTCAAATTAATGGCCACCAACTTCCTTTCCTTGTAGACACTGTGGCAGCCAGATCGGTTCTGAAAACTTCTGACATTCCACCGGACGTCATACTTTCTCCTGATTACATTTCATGCATTGAAGTGGATGGACGACCAACCCAGACTTGCTTAACCTACCCTGTGCCAATTGTACATCATGGACTCCTGTCTAGACGACTTATCTCTCCTACTTATCCAATAATTTTGCTTGAAGTGATCTTTGAAAACGATGAATGCTACTATCAGATATAATTCTTCTGGAATTAATTTGGACTACAAAAACTCCAATTTCACATGAAGCTCTAAAAGGGCTGTTCCTGCGCTTCCATTTTTTATCCACATCAAGCAACACCTCCTGAACTTTTGACACAAGTACCTTCTGAAGTTTGGTCTAAAGGTCCTAATGATATCGGCTTTCCTTCCAGTCTAACCTGTACATGTCTTCTTGAAAGAGGGTGCTACCCCACCTTGCTTGCCTCAATATCCTTTAAGCATGATCAAGAACAATCTCTGGAGTCACTAAACAGAACATTCCGGGTTAATGGGGTACTAAATCCACTGCATTTCTCCTGAAAATGCACCTTGGTTCCCTGTTCACAAGAAAGTTATCCCGGGTTTTAACCTCAAAAATACCGTTTGGGTTCAGGACTAAAGGGCAGTCATTGCTGTCACGGTTTCATGAAACCCTGTGGTCCCCAAAGCTCATGTTCTTCCACCCAAAAATACCTTCTTATGCGCTACTTCACAGTCTAGGGTTTTTTCGGGCAATGTCTTCTTCAGTGTCCCACTACACAAGGACTGTCAATACCCTTTTGCTTTCACTTACGTGGTACTCACCCCACCTGGACATGTGCTTCAAAGGGGCACAGAACTCACCCAACCAGTTGACTCAAGCCTTGCGGGACGTGTATGATATTCTCTTGTTTGCACCTGATTTGCAACTTGTCAATAAAGCTCTTTGAGTTTCTTCAACATTTGGCATCAATCAACTGCAAAGTCTCACAGTCCAAACTCCAATGGTGTTCTAAGAAAGTTGTATTCCTTGGACATAATTATCACAGGGGTACACAAACCCTTCCCGATGATCGGAAAAATCTGTAAAGCTTATTTCTTAAACCGAACAATTTCTAAAACAAACTTCAAGGATTTATAGGCCTTGTCACTTACTGTCATCAATGGATACCAATGCCTCCAGTCATATGCAAGTTTTTATACGATTTTTTCAAGGACTTTATTTACACCAATAAACTCTCACTTGAGGCACAAGAGTGTTTTCAAAGCCTGGAAAAACTAATCCTACAAGCTCCGGCTCTGGGAATCTCGGGCTACTCACAGCCTTTCAACCTCTTCCTATTTTGAAGACTATGGCCAAGCTTCCGAAGTCCTGACACAAAAAAATGGAGAGCGTATGAGACCTCTTGGATTCTATTCTTGCAAGTTAGACCCTGTTGCATGGACTGTCCCTACTTGCCTCAAGCTATTCATTGTGCACAAGTTTCTTCTTGGAAAAAAAGACTCAAGACATCATTTTAGGCCATCCGTTCAATGTTTTGGCTCCTCATGATCTACAAGGGATCCTGAAATAGTCGCAGCAACCTCATCTCACTAAAAAGTGCCATCTCCGTATACAATGCCCATTACTGATGCCTGAAAATGTCACTTTGAAGAGATGTACTACTCTCAACCCAGCCACTCTGCTTCCTCTCTCAAAGGGTAGGAAGATAAAGTTCTACCACAAAATGAAGACCAGATTTCCCCGCGGAGGAACCTCTTAAATGACGGTCTTGAACAAATTGGAGGCTGAAACCTCCCATCTTCCTACTGTCCTACATCCCAACTTAACCCAGACTATGTCTTTTCACAGATGAATCCAGATTATGCGGATGATTCAAGGCGATTCCATACAGGATTTGTTTGGGTTACTTTGAAGAAACCGTGAAGGTTGCATCTTTACTTCGAAAATGACAGCCCAAGAAGGTGAACTCTGGGCTGTAACGGAAGCTTGTAAGCTCGCCAAAGAGAAGACCATGAACATATACACTGACTCAGCCTACATGTACGGAGTAGCCTATGACTTTGGCATGAAGTAGGCCCTGTGAGGTTTCCAGACAGCTAGTGGAACGCCCATCAAGAATCAAGAAGCCATTCAGACTCTGATGCCAATTGCCAGCTCCAGTGGCCGTTTTGAAGACTAAAGCCCATAGAAGAAAATAGGGGACAGTGGAAGTAAAAAGCACCTACAGAGCAGACTTGGCTCCCAAAGGGCGCAGCTCTCTTCCCAGAGATTCGAGAGGAAGCAGGAGTGGCTGTATATGTGCTGACCAGAGCAGAGAAGAAAGAAGGAGAACGTGGGAAGAAAGAAGGAGAATGTGAGAAGAAAGAAGGAGAATGTGAGAAGAAAGAAGGAAAGAAGAATGTGAGAAGAAAGAATAAAAGAAGAAGGTGAGAAGAAGAAAGAAGAAGGAAAGAATAGAGAGGAATAATAAGAGAACCAAGGACAAGATGAATTGAATCCAGGTTTTAACCTGTTGAGACAATTTCAAACTAAAATAAGCCCAAAGGAAAGGAAAAGTTGGGAGGAATTGGGAGCAGAGATACACCAAGATGGATTCTAGAGGAAAGACAATAGACTTTTGTTTACCAAGGGCATTATATCCAGCTGTAGTAGGGCTCATGGTACTACCGACAGATGAACTAGCCAGATGATTTCTTCAATCAACAAGATATACCTAGCACCCTGAATCTCCATTCTCCACGGCAAGTAGCCATGCTTGAAGTTGTGAAATATGCAATACTTGTAACACCAAAGAAGCATTTGGCTAAACACTATATCCTCTCCAGCGGACCCAGATTGAACACATTGAATTACCCAAGAGTGGAAAATACAAGTATGTTCTAGTAGTGGTAGATATGTTCTCAGGATGGCTTGAAGCCTACCCAGTTACCAACATGACTGTCAGAACCACTGTGAAGAAACTATTGACTGAATTGATATGTAGATTTGGGATCCCTGAGGTTATTAAATCTGACCAAGGACCTGCCTTCACTGCAGAAGTAACCAGACACATTTGAAAACTAGTAGGAGCTGACCTCGACCTGCACACCCCCTACCATCCCGAATTCAGCAGAAAAAGGGGAAAAAATGAATGCCCCTTTGAAGAACAAAAAATTTTGAAAGCTAGCAAAAAAAACATCTCTTTTCCTGGCCCGAGATCCTACCCCCTTACACTCTATTCTGTCAGAAATACCCCTAGGCAGCCCCACTAGTCTCATTCCTCAGGAGATAGTATTTCCAGGCCCGCCCAGATTAGGGAGGTTTCACACACAGCAGTTGAGTGCAGGGAATGATAGCATTATATGTTATAAATCTGTGTAATGAATTGAAACTAATCCATGCCATAGTGTTCTTCTCCATTCCAGATCCAGACTCTGATCAAAGCAAACCTCCTGGGACTTTGTTTGGGTGCAGAAAACACGCAGAGATTCTCTGGAGTCCAGTTTTGACCATACCAATTACCCTGATGTCCCCAATCTCAATGAAACTTAAAGGGAAACCCCCTGGGTGCATGTTCACCTGCAAAAAGGTGACTGCGACCAATAAGTCATTATAAATTTTCCCCTTTTCCTTTCATATGTTTCTAGTCTGGATGTGTGTAAAATGCAGAGGGCCAACCAAGGGGGGTGCCTGATGAATTCAAAGCTGGGACAGGTCAAAAACATCGTTTGAATCACTTACACCCCAGATAACAATCAACAAAGTAGGAACTGGGTAAATTAACATCTATTATAATCAAAAGAGGTTTTGATAATTACACCCGAGATGTGGGTTTCAAAGGGATAGCTGAACAATTAAGCGCCACCTCCATCATGACTCTCCAGAATCATTGAGGGCTATGAGACAATCCATGTAAACAATCCATTGATGCCTCTGCCGGGACTGCTCTGAGGTGGCACCTGGTCCTTGGTCAACTTTCATCCTTTACCAATCAAGGCTCTGCGAAGGGAGGCCGGCGTTTGCTTGGTTTACGCCCCATGGAGCAAGCCAGACAGTGGGTCAGTGGGTTCAACACCCTGTTCCCCCTGCTGTCTAAGGAGAGTGACCTTTACCCCTTCTTGTTCAGTTTAGGAAGAGCATCAATTTATCATTCCCGCTATAGGGGGGAGCTTAGAAACAGATCTTGATGTTTTTAGCGGGGACTGTCAAGTTGTTTAATTTTAAGGGAAAAACATCAAAAGTCTGTTCAAACATTACCCTTCTTATTAAGCTCAGCAGATACAGTTAGTTTTGTTAAACGCTTTTTACTGCTTATACATCCTTATCGAACTATCAGATATCTCTCACACAGCTTTCCTTGAGGACAGATGCAGTGTCTGCTAGAAGCAAGAAACTCAAGGCCTTCCTCCTCCCCCCAGATGATACAGAGGAGAGTTTTGGGAATGTGTTATATCAGCAAGCTTTCATACGTACATGACAAATTATAACTTTTCTCTTAGCAATCGCCAATTAACCAATCATGTAGCGATAGAATAGTCATGTGATTAAAAAGTTCTATTGGAATGTAATTTACTGTGATTAAAGCAGATTCATGTCCCAAACGGAGTGTGGGTCATATTTCTCGAGCTCCGGCTGTCGGCAGCAATAATAATAATATAATTCGGCGGAGGCATTTAATTGGATAAAGGAGTGGAACAAAGATAATTTCCACACCTTATTTAATCATCTTGACAACCCTAAGGTAGATAAGTAGGCCCCGGTTAGGCAGGCAGAAAAGCTCCAGTTAGTTGGTGGTAAGTAGGCCCCAAGTTAGTTAGGTTGTAGGTGAGACCCCAGTAGGTAGGTTGTAGGTAGAAGACCTCTAGATAGGTTGGTGATAGGTGGGCCCCATGTAGGTATGTGATAGGTAGAACTCAGGTAGGTAGGTGGTCACCATGTAGATAGGTTGTAAATGGGCCTCAGTTAGGTAGGTTATAAGTAAGTCTCAGGTAGGTAGGTGGGCTCCAGGTAGGTAGGTTGCAGGTAGGCCTCAGGTAGATGGTAAGTAGGTACTCATAGGAAAAAAAAACTCTTCTCTCTCCCGTTCCCCCAACATGACGAGCAGCAGGCCAGCTTCAAGTGAGGGCCTTAGGCTTACCAGGCTGAACAGTGGAGGAGAACACCAGGGTCGATCTGCTCCACTGAGTCCCGTGAATCAATGACATATCCACTGAATGCTTGGGACAGTAGGCACAGGCATTCTGAGGTAACATACCGCAGCCGGCATGGCGGTGGTGGTGGTAGTTCCAACAATAGAGCTTGGGGCCCATCAGTGTTTTCACTGACTCCAGTTTGAGTCTGACTTCACCTAGAGCCATATTAGAGGTGTCTGTCTGGACCACAAACTCATGGGAGCAGACTGGGGCTTTCATTAGTTGCCTGCACAGAGCCTGTTTGAACTCCTGGAAAGCCCTCTCTGCCCCGGGAGACTTTTTGTTCTTGGTTGTCAGTCAATGGCATAGCTATTTCTGAAAAACTGAGGACGAATCACCTATAATAGCCCACAATACTAAGAAACCCCATGACCTGCTTCTTGGTGAGTGGGCGACACCACTTCTGAATCGCCTTTATCTTTTTCACTTGGGGTTTAATCTCCCCTCTCCCCACTGTGTAGCCCAGATATCTGGTTTCCTCCATCCCCACTTATGGCATCAAGACACTAAGAATAGCATGAACTTTTCCAAGATGACTCAATCATGACTAAAAATCATAATGTCCTTTAAGTATGCGGCCATCTACCTCCTATGTCAATGCTGAACTTGGACCATTGCCCTCAGGAAGTTGGCGGGGGCCCCTTGCAATCCAAACGGCATTCGGATGTACTGAAATGATTCTTCAGGCATAGAGAAAGTGGTCTTCTCCTTAGCCTCTTTAGACACCTAGATCTGCCGATATCTCTTAGTGAGGTCTATGGTGCTAATATACCTGCCAATCCTAATTGCTTGATCAGCTCGTCTGCCCATGGAATAGATTAGGCATCAACTGTGGATACTTCATTTATTCTGCAATAGTTATTTCAGAATCTCCATTCCCCGTTTGGACCGATAGAGGAAACTCTGGGATTGTCTCAGGTTCTCCACCCCCGGGGATGTCCGGGCACCCTGGGTGACTTGACACAGCCGATTTTTGACTCACAGGTTCCAGAACAAAGACAGTCACAACCCACAACTAGGCATTGCACCCCTGCAACATTGTGTGACAGGGTACCCCAGCCTGACTCAAGCTTAACGGAGCTACTGGGTAAACCTTGGTGTCTCTGTGATTAGCTTTTTCCCTGGGACCAACACATGTGGGAGAGAAGCCGAGATGAGAGTGACCAAAATCCCCGAGTCCAATAGACCCAAGAGTAGGGTGCCATTCACTGTAAACTTACACATCTGGGGTCCCTCCCCATTGGTAGTATGGTGCTGCAAGCAGGCTGCACAACGAGGGAACTGTGACGGTGCCTCACAGTGCCTGTGGCTTCTAGCCTACAGCTTGAGGATGTAGACTGTCAGGAATAGGAAGTCACCAGTGGTGATGATGATGATGATGATGATGACATTGCGGATTCAATGTAGTCTTTTCAGCAGCAGCTGGCGAGTGCATCATCAGTGGAGGAGGAGGAGGATGATGGGGTAGTGTCAGTGCGAGTCCAGCCTCAGAAAGGGAGAGGGCGGCCACATAAGTCCATTGACATTACTCCACCAGCCATGGTCAATGGTGGCAGCGGGAACACCGCTACTACGTTTTCACAGTCGAAGAGGTCCAGGACCTGTGAAGCCTGGGCCTTTTTCGATCAAGCCTCAGATTCGCTGAGTAACGTCATATGCTGGATTTGCATACAATGTGTCAGTCGAGGAAAGAATATAAAGAGTTTAAGCACCACCAGCATGAACAGGCACATGCATGTAAAACATGAATTGCTTTGGAAGAATCACTTGGAGAAAAAAAGCTACAGGTCCTGGGGTTCAAGCCATTGTGACCTATTATGCCACCTCCTCCTCCTCTGCCACTTCCAAGCCCAAGTGGTCCTTTGCTGCCGACGTACCAGAGCAGCATGAGCAAGCACCAGCCCCAGTCCCAGACACTGTTGGCCGATTCCCACCACCAGCAACACAGTCTACACCTTTCCCTTTAACCAGTCTGACCTGCACTCCATACAACGGCCAGTCCGGCAGCCAGCCTTCTGTGTACCAGGTGTGGGAGCATTAGAAACACTTTCACCACAACCATCCCAAAGCCAAAAGCCTGAATGTCGGCATTGTCAGGCTGTTGGCCTTGGACATGTTGCCTTTCCATCTGGTGGACACAGATGGGTTCCTCCACATCATGGCCCTTGCATGCCCCCAATATCAGATGCCGAGCAGGCATTTCTTCACCAGAAAATCTGTCCCTGCCCTGGCTTGTCATGTTGCAGAAAAGAACTCCAGCGTGTTAGCTGCATCTGTGTCCACCAAAGTCCATCTCACTACAGACACATGGACTAGTAAGCACGGTCAAGGGCAATACATCTCACTGACTGCTCACTGGGTGAATTTGGTGGATGACTGTGCCTCTGGTGATGGGTCTCGGCCGACTCTCTTCCACACTGCAGGGAAAATTGCGGGGTCCAGACCCCAACCTCCACGGGTAGCATCACGTCCAAGAGAAAAAAGACCGTTTGAAACAAATTCTTGGAACCTTAAACAATAGGTCAAGACTGTGGACGGCTCTGCGCATCAGACCGCCCAGGGGGTTTTGATGCTAAAACCCGGGGCGCCAGACAAGGTGGTGTGTAAAAAAGGGAAGAAATTGGTAGACTTACGCACCCCTTGCCTGGCCACTCAAAACCCGGGGTTGTGCAAAAATTTTCTAAAGGCTACCCGGGTCTTGATTTCTGCAAAGGGAAGGCTCGAGGTCGAGCTCCGTTCTGGCATTCACACCCTCTTTGAAATACTGGCAGCGTACAGCGTCATCGGGGCCCCCCAGCCCCAACCGTCTCTTGTTGATGTGGCGGGAAAATTCCACCCTCCACATGCTTCAGCGATTGTGGCACATAAAATGCCTTATGCGTAGAAGGATGCATGGCCTGACAAGCATGCATGGTCCTGGGGGTATTGAGATAACAATAAAGCAGTTAAAGGGGACTCTGCACCATTTTTGACAGTTTTAAAGACGCCCCCCCCAAAAATGGTCAGTCGGGACAATGAATTGTCACAGACCTTGTGGTCATTTTTTTATGAACAAGCGTTAGACACTCTGCGGCAGCAGACCCCAGAGTGATGAAAAGGGGATAGGGGGACACAGAGCCTTCTACGGGAGGTTAGAAGGTCCGACTTTTTCCCCAATTGTACGGTCTTCTTTGGGCAGGGGCTGGAGGGCCGGGCAGGGCAGGACAGACTTCAGTCCAGAGTCTGCGCATGAGGCTAGCCAGGCTCGGTGATGGTCAGGAGAAGTGAGAGGATGATAGGCAGGGGGACACCAGTACCGATTACCCCCCCCCGCCAAAGTGATGGCACAATGTCAGACGTTGTGGAATTTCCCAGGTGCCAGTGTTTCCCTCAATCACATTGCAGCCCATATCAGATGGCGAGCAGTGCATATCTCACCAGAAATCTGTCTCCTGTCTTGTCAGTTGCAGAAAAGAACTCGTGTGTTAGCTGCATCTGTGCCACCAAATCCATCTCACTACAGACAATGATCATAGCCGGTCAAGGGCAATCATCTCACTGACGCTCAATGGTGAATTTGGTTGATGACGTGCCTCTGTGATGGTCTCGGCGACATTCTTCACACTGCAGAATAGTGCAGGTCCAGATCCAACCTCCGGTGCGATCAGTGCAGAGAACAAGACCGTCTGAACTATCTGCTTGGAGACCTTCAACACATAGGTAAGAGGCGTGTGGAGGCTTGCACACTCAGACGACCAGTGGTTTGATGCTAAGAACCTGGAGCAGGCAAGGTGGTGTGTATAATGGAAGAATTTGGTAGACTTACGCATCCCTTGCTGCACACTCATGTCCTGGTTGTGCAAAAATTCTCAAGGCTCAGGTCTTGACTGTCTCTGAAGAGGATCGAGGTCTAGCTCAAAGTTTGGCATTCACACCCTTACTTTGAAATGACTGCATGACAAGAGCTCATCTGCCTCCCATCAAACTCTTGTTGATTGCTGAATTCCCCCTCCACATGTTCAGCGATTGTCGGCAGCAGTATAAATGCATTATCATATAGTGATGCATGGCCTGACGGCAGTCATGGTCCTGGTATTTGAGCCAAGACACCATGAGGCAGTTGAAGGATTCTCACCATCTTTGCATTGAAGACGCCACCAAATGGTCAGTCAGGACATACTGACATTGTCACATGACCTTTGGGCATATTTTTACTGACAGCGTAGACTCTGCGGCAGCAATCAGCATTGATGACAAGAGTGGATGAGGCGACACGAGCCTTACTCACTGGAGATGTAGAAGGTCGACTGTTTCCAATTGTATTGTCTTCTTTAGCAGTGAACTATTTTTGTGGGCAGGCGGGTGCAGGACAGACTTCAGTCACAGAGTATGCGCATGAGGCTGAGGCCGGTGATGGAGATGAAGTGGAGGGGATGATGGCAGGTGACACCATTACGATTACGTTCGTGGTAGAGATGGCACAGATTCGGACGAGGAGGATTTCAGGCAGCGTATCTCAGAATGCATTCAGCACAGCGGCGGGTGAACTGACAATGTATCCGCTTTGACTGAGAATGAAGAATGTGGATCGCTTGACATTTACAAATGATCAGCGTGGATCTCTGACGATTTTGTAATTTCTTTGCTGCTTTTATTACATCACTTCATAGCAGGGGGTACACAAACACTCCAACGCGTTTCGGGCAAATGCTAGCCCTTGATCATGGAAAGTACAACATTCACCATCAAAATTCACTATATATATGCATAGGGAAAAGAATATGGGAGGTTCCATTCCTTCCTCCTCTTACGTCATTTCCACATTAAATTTTTTTTAAAACCAACAATAGTCATCGAGCATCATTGTACAGCTGTACATATTATTTTCATTTTGTTATAGGTAGGAAGCTAACAAATTAATTAATATATATATATGCCAAATCATTTCTCAGGTTCATACCTTGTGGTGCCCTTGTTTCCAAAGTATGGATCCACCGGGCTTCTCTGATACGTAACATGTGTTGCCAGTCACCACCAGTAGATGGCCTATTCACCTTTTCTATTGCGTAGCACCGGAAACTTTCCACTGCTCCTGCATGTTGCTCCACAAAGTGTTTGGCCACTCCAGAGTGTGTAGAGCAGCCTTTTCTAATACTGACCAAATGCTCTGCCACTCTCACCTTAAATTTCCGAATGCTGCTTCCGACATATAGCATGTTACACATCACACATTGTATCACATATACAATGTGATCACTCTCGCAATTAATGAAAACCTCTATGTTATACATTCTTTTACCTTGTCTTTCAAAAGTATCTGTTTTCACAGTGTATTTACAAATGTTGCATCGTGCTTTATTACATGGAAAAAAGCCCTTTACTGATAACCAACTACTTCTGTTCTTTCTTTCTTGTAAATTGCTTGGGGAAGTTACATTACCTATTGTTTTACCTCGTCTGGCAACCATATGTACCCCTTCCTCTAGTATATCCGTCAGCAAGTTGTTCTGCCTTAAAATATTAATATTTCTATAAAAAATCTTTTTTATTGTACTATAGTCTCTACTGTAAGATGTTGAGAACACAATTCCTTTTTTATATTCCCGTTTATTATATTTTCCTTCATCTTTATGTAATACCATTTTCTGTGTCAACCCTTCTATTTTATTTCTTGCTATTTTTAATTGTTTGTTGGTATACCCTCTATTCTGTAGTCTAATATCTACATTACATATTTCAGCTATCCGATCTTTTTCATCTGTACATGATCTTACAACCCTATAATATTCCCCATAGGGGATAGCATTGATGGTATGCCTAGGGTGACAGCTGTCCGCTCTTAAAATGGTATTACCACTGATTTTCTTTCTTTATAGGAAAGTAATTACTTTTGATTGTGTGTTATCTCCTATTAACAATAGGTCCAAAAATGCCATTTTATGTGAATCAAAAGAGGATGTGAAGCGTAAGTTAACATCATTGGTATTTAGATATCTAACGAAGTCTGGGATGGACGCCACATCCCGACCCCACACAATGAGGAGGTCGTCCATATAACGTCCATACCATATGACACTGCTGGAAAAAAGATTGTATACACTATACATGGCGTGGTGCTCCCACCACGGCCATAAATAGGTTAGCTAATGATGGAGAGGCAGTAGCTCCCATAGGGACTCCTAATAGTTCCCGATTATTTT
>JAODAL010081564.1:0-11866 GCA_025379985.1 Phyllomedusa bahiana | reverse complement strand
GACTGAGTTTAAAAGGGTTATATGATAGAGGGAAGGAGCAGAGCTCTGTGATATATAGGGTTATATATAGAGGAGAGGAGCTGAGCTCTGTGATATATAGGGTTATATGATAGAGGAGAGGAGCTGAGCTCTGTGATATATAGGTATATAAGATATAGAATTGGAGCAGAGCACTGTGATATATAGGGTTATATGATAGAGGAGAGGAGCTATATATCACAGAGCTCAGCTTATCTTCCTCTATCACATTCTGCTTTGAGTGAGGTGGTCATAAACTACTTGACAGAGAACCTGAGACATCTCCTGACCTTTGGCTGTTTTAGTAAATACGTGCATTACCTGGGAACCAAAACTTCTGGAGCATTTTCTCTTATAACTCTGTTGAGCTGTTCCCCTGTTATTTCTAGAAGTGAATTATGAATCAGTCAGCTGGGTGTTAACATTCAGGATTTCAGAGGGGTGTGTCTCTGCCCTCATTGGACAACGTCAGACTGTGCAGGGGCATGCTCCCAACTGGGGACCCGCATCTGACAGTTTGGTAATTAATTTTTAGGTTGAATAATAGAGGAACCATACAACATAGAGATCTAAGGAAAAAAGCTTCGGAATTGATATTTCATGTATTTACTAAAGCAGGCAAATCAGGAATGGCCACAGGATATTTTTAAATTATAAGTACACATTCCTGTCGTAGACCGCCGCCAGGAGTGCCTTTACTATCCATACAATAAACTATATGATTATAATAATATATTACATTAGGTGTTCACCACTAAACCACCATAGATCCCCAGGAATATAAGATATTAACCCATCCTAGACCATTATGGGTAATGGTTATGAGTATTAACCTCTTCATCACCATAGATCACCAGAGATACTAATTAACTGTATTACAGGAATTGTATCTTAAAGTGGTGTTCTGGGACCAATCAATGCCTGTTCACCCACCAGGGTATGAGCAAAATTAGAAGAGAAGACTCATACCTCCCCGATGCTCCCGTTCACTCCCGGCTGCTGATATGTTCATCCAGGTTCATCATTCACGTGACCGCTCCAGCTAATTACAGGCCGGAGAGGTCATGGGCACGTGACGCTGTGGCCTGTGATTGACTGGAGCTGTGACGTGAATGATGAACGTTCTGTGCTTCAGCCTGGATGAACAAAGCGGCAGCCGGGAGTAAATGGGAGTGTCCGGGAGGTAAGTATGAGTCTTCTATTTTCGTATTTTAAAACAACTTTATTGACACAATGTGTTTAAAATGTACAACAGTGATAAGAAGAATATAATGAGAATATCCCAGTAGGGAACATACAGCAATCATTAACAAAGAAAAAAAATCAAAGATCAGTGCAGATCATAAGATTATGCAGAAACTGTGATCAGCAGTGTATCTACAACATAAACATCTGCATCTCTAGAGGCCTGCAAAAAACCAAACCTTATATTGATCGCCAACGGGAGAATCCACTGCTGACATACACGCTTAAATATATAACAATAAGGAAAAAATTATAATCAAAACCAAGAACCAACTGGGCGAGACTGCCGGGCATGCCAATCCTCATTATAGCACGAAATCACAAAGAAAAAGAAGAGTCAGATCCCTCAAACAGTCCCTTTCCTAAAGATGACAGTAGAGGAAAGCCAAAAGGGTAAAGAGAAGGAGAAGGCGGCTCTAGACCTCCAAGGCCGCAGTCTGGAAGGCTTGTGATCCAGTAAAGACCATCCACTCTCCCCACACCTTGAAATATTGATCTAACCTGTGAGTAGAATCAGCTCTCATCTCCTCCATGCGTTGTAAATAAAAGACCTCTTTGAACCATTCAGCCGGAGTAGGGGAGTGTGTCGAATGCCATTTTCTAGATATCAATGTTTGGACTCCCAAATAGGAAATATCAGCATTCCCCTTTCAAGGCCTCATGTTTAAAAGGTAACATGAAAAGCAAGAGGGCTGCAGGCGAGTTTGGCAGAGAGATACCAGTAATGATCCGAATAAATTCGATCACTTTTTCCCAAAATGGTTGAAGAGCTTCAAAGCCCCACCAGACTGCATCATGGTTCCCGTCTTTTTTCAATTCCAACAAAGGTCGGAACAGGGTAAATCGAGTGAAAAAAGTTTCGGAACTCTATCCCAAACGTGGCAAATATTTATTTTAGTTCTTGTATTCTACAAGGGGCGAAGCCTTTTTGGACAAAACACAAGTTTTAAAAACCAGTCCTCCCTAAAAAGTACCCCCAATCTTGCCCCCAATTACGCTGGAAAAGCGGCGGTTTTTTGGAGGTATCTCCATATATATTTAAGATGGAGATAAAGCACCGGCTGTTGCCGTTGGGTGCACAAGCTTAAAAACAGGTGGGGGCCAAAGAAGATCAAGTTTATTTTTATTAGCCTCAAAATGTTTTTAAAACCCTTCAGGGCCCTTTGGGCGTACCCTTTACGTCCAGGTCTTTTGGGGGTTCAGCAACCGGGACGTAGGGATACATCCTAAAAGATTGCGCAAAACTCTAAAGCAGATTCGCGCGATCGGCGGGGGGTGCAGCTGTATATTACAGTGACATCCCGCACGGGCCCCGGCCCGTGATCACTCCGGGGGGGGGAGGGGGGGGGGGGGGGGTTAACCCTTAATTATGCGACCATGGTTGCAAAAAAATAAGGAAACGCAGGAGGAGATCGCTCCCCCTGCGTTTTGCGGCGACAGCACTGACGGATCCTCGATCCGGCAGCTCCTCCCTCCCTACAGCACCAGGGGAAGGCAGAGAATGCCTTCCGGGTTGTCGTCGTCACGACCCCCGGCCGTCCCCCTGGGGGGGCATGGCCCCGGACGTGATGACAGTTGCATGGAACCAGTGCATAGCAACAACTGGCTTTGTTTCCCATTGAATGAGAGTTCTAAAGATCTCTCATTCAAACCCCCTAGGGGGAAATTTAAAAAAAAAAATGAAAAAAAAGTGAAAAACATGAAAACATAAACCGAAAAAAAAATAAAAACACGTACACCGCCCTTTTCCCCTTCAAAAGAAAATCGCCCCCAAAAAGATCAAAAATAAATAAAGTACCATATTTGTATGCGCGTGCGTAAGACCCCCCTAAAAAATCTGTCAGGTTAATTTCCCCGAAAACGGGGAAAAAGTACAAAAAAACCCAAAAAAAAAAAACAGAATTAAGATTTTTGTTATCCCCGCAGCACATAAAATGGAATAAAAAGGATCAAAAAACCCCTATAAACACCAATGTTGACCAATAAAAAACGTCAGTTCTTTCCGAAAAAAAAAAAGCCCAAACACCTCTGTATCGGAAAAAAAAAAAAGTTATGGCTCTCAGAAGACAGCGATGCATAAATTTTCTTTTTACACACAAAAAACACTTTTTTTTTTTTTAAAATTTTGCTTCAACAAAAAAAAACTAATAAATTGGGTACGCCATAACGTATCGACCCACAGAGTAAACTAACTTTTTTCGGATATCCAGTGAGCGTGTTAAAATAAAAATAAAAAAAAATACTAGGATTGCAGTTTTTCTTCATTTCTCCCTTCCCAAAAAATGGATTTAAACTGATCAAAATCTTGCCCCCCCAAAAATATACCAATAAAAACGTCAACTTTCCCCACAAAAAAAAAGCCTTTATACGCTCATACACAGAAAAATAAAAAATTTTTGGCCCCCAAATTTGGGAAAAGCAAAATGTTTTTTTGTTTAAATAAAAGTTTTTAAAATTTTTAAAAAAAGCAGTAAAAAATAAAAAACATATACAAATTGGGATTGCTGAAATCGTAACGACCTGCTGAGTAAAGCTTTTCATTCATATCAAACGCAGAGTGATGCTATAAGAAAATAAAAAAAAAACACTCCGGATTGCTGTATTTTGTTCAAAACGTCACAAAAACCTAATAAAAAGTGAAAAAGTTTTGTATCACCCCATAATGGTCCCAAAAAGATCAATTCCCCCCGCAAAAAACCCCACCAGTCACACAAGAAAAATAAAAAAGTTTAACTGTCAGAATAGGGCAACATAAAAAACGCCATTTTTTTTAAAACCCATTTCTTTGTGGAAAAGTAATAAAAAAAAAAAAAACTATTAAAATTTATTCATGTTTTTAACTCTGTGACACGATTAGAATTTCATTGTTCGCATTTATTTTTTTAATGGGAAATCTGATATAAAGATTTTTTGCCCTTTAATCCCCCAAATTGCTTTTTCTTGTCTGAACTTGTGAGCGTTAGGTTTTCATTTTGAGTATATTTATTTTGTTTGTGCGGGAAACCCACGTCTTGTTTTTTTTCTCTACCAATGTTTTGAATGTTCTTCCCTTTCCCTTGCATATTAAATAGGGTTGGGGCAATTTTGTATTTCAATAAATCGATTGAATGATAAAAATTTTACCATTTCAAATTTTACCCACCCCACATAAAGTTATCACTATTTACACTCCGCAACGTGTAAATTAAACCCAAAAAACAAAGGGGGAACTGCTTTTTCCCCCCAGAAAAAAAAACGAGGGAAACCAGTGCACCCAAAAGCACAATCACCCCTATCTGAGATCATGAAGGTATTAAATCTAAAAGGGGATTTGGAAAGTTTCCCCTTTTGGTACTTTTGGGGGGTTTGCAAATGGCCCTGGCCCCACCAAAATTGTTTCCAAAAGAAAAAAGCACTCCCCCCTTTTACCCCCCGCCATGGCCCAAACAGCAGTTTACACCCACATGTAGGGTATTGCCGAACTTGAAGAAAAATTTTAAAAAAAAGTTTTTGGGGGGCTTTTTTCCCCGGATTCCTTGTAAATATGAAACATTTTAAGCTAAAATGGCAGATTATTTGGGAAAAAATTTTTTTTTTAATTTTCACGCCTATCTAAAAAAAAAAATTGTGAATCCCTGTGGGGGGCTATATATAAACCACACCTGTATATATACCTTAAGGGTGTGTTTCCAATAGGGGGTCTTTTTTTGGGGTGTTATTGTTTTTCCCTTCAAACCTGAAATGGGAAACCCAAATAAATTGATTTAAATGAGACCAGAGTCCAGTAGGTTTCCCCCATTTAGGGGTTTTTTGGGGGGGCCAAAAATGCACTGGGGGCCATTGTATATTTCTAAAAAAGATGGAGGAAATGATATTTCATTGCATTTACCAGTCCATTTACCGTATTCCAGGAAAAATGGATAAATAATTGAAATTCTGCAAAAAAAATGAAATTTGGAAATTTCACCTCCACTTTGCTTTATTTTTGTGAAAATTTCTGTTGTAAAAACTTTTTGGGGTTAGTTTTTTAGAAGGTGTATTTTATGGGGTTTTTTCTAAAATAAAGGCCCCCCAAAGCCCGTCAAAATGGATGGTCCCCAAAAAAAATTTATATTGCAAATTTATTGAAAATGTGAGAAATTTACTACTAAATTTTCTAAGCCCTATATGTCGATTAAAATAAAAAAAAGAACATTAAAAATGATTGCCAACATATAGTAGACATTATTGGCTTAGCATGGCTAGTTATATATATTTTGTGGTGAATAATTTTCTGTCTTGCCACGCAGAATTTTGGAACTTTTCAACATCACAGATTTTTCTCTCTTTTCATGAAATTTTGATATTTTTCATGATGAAAAGATGAACAAGGATTGTATGGATAAAATTTTCTTACTAACTTAAGACAATGTGTCACGAGAAAGAAAACAATCTCTGAATCCACATGGATAGGTAAAAGTGACCCACAAAAAGTTATTCTCACATAATGTGACCCATGATCAGATTTCTAAAAATAGGCTGGGATACAGGAAGGCCAAAACTGGCTGGGTCCTTAAGGGGTTAAGCTGCATATACTGCAACCAAATATTCAGAGTGCAGTGTGGAGCAGAAACACTATCTTCAAATGATTTAAAGGCAGAACGCACAATAAAGTCTCCAATGAGAAGGGGTTTCCGGTCACTCTCCTCATTATTCAGAAAGCAATGTGGGGAGATAGATTCTAGGTATCCCGCTAATTGGAATCAAAGGGCCCCCAGGGGAATAAAGATTATATTGTCTACCAAAAGTCCGAATACTTGATGAGCGTAACGCCTGTGTGATACAGAGGTAGGGACAGAGAACTAAGACCATGACAAAGTTAAGGGAGGAGCCAGGGCAGGGAGGACAGTGATCTCCCATAGAGACGTTCCTCCACTTTTATCCAACGCTTTGAGGTGTGAGAATGGAACCAATCTATGACTCTGGCAGCATTTGCAGCAATATAATAATATTTCAGGTCTGGGAGAGCTAATCCGCCCCTCTCCTTTTTCCTAATTAGGACATCCCAAGCTATTCGTGGTTTCTTGTTGGCCCAAACAAATTGCCTCAGAGATTTATTCACATTGTGAAAAAAGGAATTGGGAAGCTTAACCGGAACAGTCTGAAACAGTTATAGGAGCCTGGGCAATATATTCATTTTAATAATATTTATTCTTCCTATCCAAGAGAAATCTCTCCTGTCCCATTTAGCCAAATCTCCTTTAATCCGAGATACTAAGGGGGCAAAGTTTAAATCAAAGGTTTGATGAAGGGCACTAGGGATCTGTACCCCAAGGTAAGTGAAAGAGTCATTCACCCATCTAAAGGGAAACTGTTTTTTTTAGGTGCGCAACAACCTGGGAATCTAGAGTGATGTTGAGGGCCATGCTTTTAGAGTAATTAACAAAAATATATCTGGCATTGGGGTCAGTTTTAATATCTATCAGGTGTACCGGAAGATTTTTGTGAAACTGGAGCATGATCTGATAACAGAATGTTACCAATGGGGGGCATGGCCTAGCATGCTGGTGGACGGTCGTGTGTGCTGAGAGCTCCACCAGGGCCTGACATTCAAAGAGCCTTTTTGCGGTCAAAATGAGCCCTAAACGTGCAAAGAAGACACCCAAGGGTGCACCCACACTCGCTTGCCCCCGAACTGAGGTCACAATTACTTCTCCCATGGCTGACCTGTGTTCTGCGACATTGTCAGAGGCTGCCTCGCCGGAGCGGGCGCCATCTTGCCGGACGGGACGTGGCAGGCGGGCTGGAGATCAGACGCGCGTGCAGAAGAGAGGAGCCGCGGATCAGCCGAGACGCCGGACCACAGCCTCTGCAGGGCAAGTGGGAGAGCCGACGGCTGGCGGCGCTGGGAACCCTCGAAAGTGGCTGCTGCCGCACGGAGGTGAGAGGAGGAGCGCGGCCCGGGAGGACGAAATGGAGGGAGCGAGTGCCCGCAGCCGGCGTGCTCCGCCATCAGGGGAACCACATCTCCTTCTCCCTATAGAGAGTGGGCACAGACAGGAATCCCTACCTCTACAGAACACTGCCTCAGAACAGAGTGTCAGTCAGCCTGCTACTGACACTGCGAGCAGCCCACAGCTTACAGCAGCAGACATGAGAGGGAAGGCTGCGGACCTGGCTGTACTGGGGGACTGCACCCATCCATCAGGGCCCCTACTAACCCTGCAGCACACTCTCTCCCCAGAGCATATTCCTCACAGCCTACCATTCAGGCTGCTGGACAGCCCTGAGAGACTTTATCAGGAATCAGTTGCTGATCCTATGGACAGCTTAATGGAGGAATCCCAGGCTAAATCACCATCTGAGCTGACACTAGTGTCTCCTGAAAGCCCTCCTGTGGTGATAGGGGATATAAACCGCCACTTGTATGAGACTCCAACATCTGCCTGCTCATTATTATTATTATTATTATTATTATCATTTATTTTGGAGCGCCCTTGATTCCAGGGCGCTGTACATTTCAGGGGGGTTCATAAAATAACATTGGCAGACAATTACAAAGTGACAATAAGTGACTAACAACTGGTACAGAGGGAAGAGGGGTCCTGCCCGCGGGGGGCTTACAATCTACAGGGAGGGTGAAGAGACAGAGGTGAGGGGCAGACATGTTTGTGGGGCGGAGGAGTGCAACACGGTTAATTTTGGGTTTTTTATAGGCGATCCTGAAGAGGCAGGTTTTCAGGTTACGTTTGAAGCCGTGGAGAGGGGGAGAGTCTGATGTGTTGGGGCAGTGAGTTCCAGAGTGTGGGGAAGCACGAGAGAAGTCTTGGAACGTTATGTGAGGAGGTGATAAGAGGAGAGCAGAGGAGAAGGTCCTGTGAGGAGCGGAAAGGGTTGCGTGAGGGGAGGTATTTAGAGATTAAGGCAGAATATATGAAGGGGAGAGGTTAGGTAGAGCCTCTTGTAGGGCAAAGTTGCTAGCTTGAACTGGATTCGCTGGCAAAATGGTAGCCAGTGAAGGGATGGCAAAAGGGAGAAAGGGAAGGGAAATAGCGAGGAGAAGGTGGAATCAACGGGCCCGCAATTAAGGATGGTTTGAAAGGGGAGCGCGGGTGCTAGCTGGGAGGCCACAGAGGATTGTTGCAGTAGTCGAGGCGGGAGATGACGAGGACATGGACAAGCCATTTTTGTGCTTTCAAAGGTTAAGAAATGAGCGGATTCGGGAAATATTTTTAGGTGGAGGTGACAAGGCAAGGTGAGGGTATGGATGTGCGGGTTTTAAGGACAGATTGGAGCAAAGATTATCCCAAGGCAGCGGACCTGTGGTGCTGGTGGAAGGTGTAGCATTGACAGTGATAGAGAGGATCGGTGGAGAGATGGAGTGGGACGGTGGGAAGATAATGAATTCAGTTTTCTCCACGTTTTGTTTTAGGAGACGGGGGGAGAAGAAGGAGTAAATTGGAGGACAGACAGTCAGGGTTCCCGGGGGAGAAGAGAGGCAACACTAGGCCGGAGATGTAGAGTTGTTGTCATCAGCATACAGGTTTGGGATTGAAAGCCCTGTGAAGCTATGAGCTGACCCAACCTAGAGTGTAGATAGAAAAGAGTAGTGGGCCCAGGCAGACCTTTGGGGGACACCAATGGAGGGCCGGGGGGGGGAGGAGGGTGGAGCGAGATGAGAAAGAAACGTTGTATGTCCCGATCTAGTGAGGTACAAGGAGATCCAGGAAAAGAGCCAAGTCCGTGATGCCGAGGGAGGAGGAAGGGATGTGTAGGAGAAGTGATGGGTCGATAGTGTCAAAGGCAGAGGAAAGTTTTGGAGGGAGGAGCACAGAGTGAGTGCGTGAGGCATTCTTTGGCATGTTTACTAGGTCATTGGTGAACCTTGGTTAGGCGGTTTCAGTAGAGTGGTGCGGGGAACCGGAAAGCCCGATTTGGAGCGGGGGTGGGTCAAGGAGGAGTAGTTGGTGAAAAGAGGGGAGGAAAGTTAAAAGAGGCCCATGCTGTCAAGGGTTTAGAGGCAAAGGGAAAAGCAGTCACCCCGGGGAAAAAAAAAAAGGGGGGGGTCCTGTAGAAACTATGCAGTTATTTTTTGGGGGAATTGGGCAAAAAATTAAACCCCTGAAGTGTTCCGGCCCAAAAGGAAACTGCAACCCTTTATAACCCTTTTCCTATTTAAAAAGGGCCTATTGCCCGGGTTTTTGGGGCCCTAATCTGCCGGGCCCAAAAGTTAGTGCGCATTTTGGAAAATTAAAGTCACCACAATTGGGCCAAAGACCCAAAATAGGCCCGCAAAATCAAGTGCCCAGCGTTCAATTTTCTGAGTTTCCCAATTCCCTTAAAGTTGAAACCAAGGTTATCAACATTATTTAGACCAAAATTTGTTTGGACCTGGGAGAAGGGTTTTAGGGAAAAAATTTTCAGTTTACGGGGTCCCCCGGAAACGTCAAAGGTCGGGAAATTCCCCCAGGCCCTCCCCAAGGGATTTTTAAACGGCTTTTAGGAAAAAAACCCAGGGGCAATCTATTGGAGCTGATCGTGCGCAAAGGGGCCCTGGCCCCAATGGGGGCCCGGAAACCCTCAAAAACCCCTTGAAAATTATTTGCGAGGCCTAATCGCTATAAAGAGGAGTTTTTGAAAAAAACCAGATTGCTTTTCTGTTTCTTTGAAGGGCCGGGACTAGCGTTTTTTCCCGGGATTTAAAAAGGGGCAAACCTGGGGACTAAGAGCGGGTTTATGCCCCTTTAATAAAAGTCTTGCAAAAATAGCCCATATTCAATATGCTGGGGTTACCCCTTTCCCTTACACTTTCCGCAGGAGGAGGGGAGGGGAAAAATTTCAGATCGCTGTGGAAATCCCAAATTTCTTAGCACCCTTTTTAAATTGCCTCGGGGGCCCCAAAACCGGGACGGGGAAGTGGGCCTATTCACCCCGGGGGCGGGAAACTACCTTACAGCCAGCCCCCCAAAAGGGGATCAACAAAGGGTAGAAAACCCAAGGGAAAGGTTTTCCCCCGGGGGTTCCCGGGCCCCCTTGTCCCCCGCCCTGGGGGAGGCGGGATAGTGCGCCCAAACGGGTTTTACAAATTTGAACCCTGTAGGGGGAAAAAATTGCTTATTTGGTATACTATCCCGAATTTTTCACAAAATTGGTTTTTTGACCCCCCTCACTGTTTTTAGGGGGGATGTATTTAGTAGGTGGAACCCACTCTTTAAATATGTCTCATTTTGGGCTTGGGACGCCCATTTAGAAATGGAAAATTATGTTTTTTTTCTCTTTGACACATTTTTTTCTTTACTTGTCATTTCGGGGCCTGTACGGGGCCCCAGGGGTCAGTTTAAATTGTATGCAATGGCATGGACCCCAGTAGTGGTTTTTGGGCTTGGACCCTAAAAATCATCGGGCCCCACCCCCATAGGTTTTTTAGCTTGGGAACTTCCCTTTTGCTTCTTTTGAAAGCAGTTACATATATGAACCCTTTTGCTTTTTTTTTTTGGCCCTATTTTTTGGTTTGTTAGGGTTGGGTTTTATGTTTTTTTTTGTTCAAACGGTTGGTTTTTTAAAGAAAGTTTCTTTATATCCCGGACGGGGGTTAAACGAGGGGAACCCCAAATTTTATGTTTTCCCAGTGCCGATACAAAGTTAGGGTTCAGTATGACGCCCACCCCGTTTAATTTTTCCCCCTTTAAACCCTTTAAAGGGGTTTTAAATTATCCCAGAAAAGGGGGGTCACGCTTTTTAACAATATGAAAACAAAAATTAGGCCCAATTTCTTTGCTTACAAAAAAAATAATATCATAGGGTCTTTAGAAATACGGGAAACAAATTTTTCCACTCTGGTGCCAGGGGCCCAAATTGTTTGCCAAAACTAAAGGGGTAGCTTTTTTTTTTAAATAAGGGCTCCTGCCCAGATTCGGGATTTTTAAAAGAGACGGAAATGCAATAGGGTATTTTTAAGTGCGAATAGGGGGTTTAATAATTACCCCATAGGAATTTTTACGCTCGAACCGGGGCCAGCTTATTTTTTTATCTAGGGTATTTAGAGGGAGTTTTAATGCCAAATGCCCCGGGTTTTAAAATTTTATTTTGGTGTTTTCAATTTGGCCATTCACCCAGAAGTAGGCCCCCTCTTGGGGGTTTTTCTTCGAAAACCTTTTTGCAATTTGAAAAAAATAAAAAAAAATACTTCTAAATATGCGTTGGTTGGCCCTAGGAAAAAAACGTGACTATATTTTTCTAATCCCAAAGGGGTAAGCAGAATAGATTACTTTCTTTTTCCCAACATGTGATGTCCCTTTCCGTTTTTTAAAAAACGAAAAATTTGGAAAATTTTTAAATTTTTGATATCCCCCTTTGTTCATGCGACTTTAAAATACCTCGTGGTGCGGGGGTAAGTCTTTACAATGGGGGAATAAACAAAGCCCCTTTTTAAGGGTTTCCCAATTTGCCTGTCAAAAATTTAAAAAAGGGGGGAATGAGATTTTCCGATCGATTTTGAAATTGATCCTTTCCCCGAAAATTTAAATGGGGGGCCCACTAAAAAATTGCCCCCATATGAGGCGTTTTAATCAAGCAGGGGTTAAGGGAAAAGGAGGGGCGGCCTAAAAATTAACTCCCTTTTTAAAGATAATTTGGGAAAAGCTGG
>JAODAL010081563.1:0-11866 GCA_025379985.1 Phyllomedusa bahiana | reverse complement strand
TGGCTTAGAAAAAAAACCCTTGAACACGTCAAAGACTATTTTGTGGGGTAATTTTTTGGGCGAAATTACATCCGGGGTTTAAATTTAAAGGGTTTTTTTTGGGTGCTGCCCCCAAAAACCGTCTTTTTAAAGCCAAAATATAAAAATTTTTTTCCTGTACCCCTAATTCAAAGCAAAGGAAAATTACAACTGTATCTCTTGTTGTGTGGCTTGAAAACACGAAATTTGTAACACCTACAAAGTACTATTTTGTGCGCTCAATTCTTTGGCGCAATTTAAAATCCAGGGGTTAATTAAAGGGTTTGTTTTTGGCTGGTGTCTGACCCAAGAAACCGTCTTTTCAACGCCAAAATATATAAATTTTTCCTGTAGCCTAATTCAAAGCAAAGGTTATTACAACTGTATCTCTTGTTGTGTGGCGTAGAAAACACGCAATTGTAAACGCTACAAAGTACTATTTTGTGCGTCTCAATTTTTTTGGCGCAATTTAATCCATGGGGTTTATTAAGCGTTGTTTTGCTGGTGTGTCTGACCCCAAGAAACCGTTTCTTTTTCAACGGCAAATCTATATAATATTTTTCCTGTAGCCTAATCACAAGCAAAGGTTAATTACACTGTATCTTTAGTTGTTGTGGCGTAGAAAAAACTGACGCAATTGTAATCACGGCTACAAAAGCTGTTACTATTTTGTGCGGCTCCAATTCTTTGGCGCAATTTACATCAGGAATTAATTAAGCGTTGTTTTGCTGTGTGCTGACCCCAGAAACCGTCTTTTTCAATGCGCAAAATACTATACATTTTTTCCTGTAGCTAATTCACAAGCAAGGTTAATTACAACTGTATTCTTGTGTGTGGTTAGAAAACACGCCATTGTAACACGCTACCAAAGCTTACTATTTTGTGCGGTTCAATTCTTTGGCGCAATTTACATCCAGGGGGTTATTAAGCGTTGTTTGCTGGTGTGCTGACAAAAAATAGACACGTCTTTTTCAACGCCAAAATATATAAATTTTTCCTGTAGCCTCAATTCACAGGCAAAGGTTAATTACAACTGTGATCTCTTGTTGTGTGGCGTAGAAACAGCAATTGTAAACACGCTACAAAGCTACATTTTGTGCGGCTCAATCCTATTTGGCGCAATTTACATAGGAATTAATAAGCGTTGTTTTTCTGGTGATCTGACCCCAAGAAACCGTCTTTTTCAATGCCAAAAATATATAAATTTTTCCTGTAGCCTAATTAACAAGCAAGGTAATTAAAAACTGTATTCTTGTTGTGTGGCGTAGGAAAACAGCAATTGTAACACGCTACAAAGATACTTATTTTGTGGCGTCTCAATTCTTTGGCGCAATTTAACATCATGGGTTAATTAAGCGTTGTTTTGCTGGTGTTGCTGAACCAAGAATCCGTATTTTTCAACGCCAAAATATATAAATTTTTCCGTTAGCCTAATTCAAAGCAAAGGTAAATTACAACTGTATCTTCTTGTTGTGTGGCGTAGTGAAAAACACGACAAGTTTGTAAACGCTACACAGCTTTACTATTTTGTGCGGGCCTCCAATTCTTTGCGCAATTTTCATACCAGGAATGTTATTCTGCGTTGTTTTGCTGGTGTGCTGACACAACAAACCGTCTTTTTCAATGCCAAAATATATAAATTTTTCCTGTAGCCTAATTCACAGCAAAGGTTAATTACAACTGTTTCTTATTGTTGTGTGGTCTTAGAAATAACACGCCATTGTATCACGCTACAAAGATACTATTTTGTGCGGCTCGAAGTCTTTGGCGCAATTACATCCAGGGATTAATTTAGTGTTGTTTTGCTGGTGTGGTCTGACCCCAAGAAATAGGAAAACCGTCTTATTTCAACGCCAAAAAATAAATAAATTTTTCCTGTAGTCTAATTCATAAGCAAAGCGAGTTAATTACCAACTGTATCTCTTGTTGTGTGGCGTAGGAAAACATCGGCAATGGAAAAACAGGCTACAAAGCTACTATTTGTGGCGGCTCAATTCTTTTGGGCAATATACATCAGGGGGTTATTAAGCGGTTGTTTGTGCTGGGTGTTGCTGAAAAAATAAACCGGGCTCCTTTCTTTTTCAACGCCAAATATATAAATTTTTCCTGTAGCCTAATTCACAAGCAAAAAAGGTTAATTACAACTGTATCTCTTGTTGTGTGGCTAGAAAACACGCAATGTGAACACGCCTACAAAGCTACTAATTTGTCGCGCGTTCAATACTTTGGCGCAATTTACCAATCCAGGGGGTTAGAATTAAGCGTTTCTTTTGCTGGTGTGCTGGACCAGAAACCGTCTCTTTTTCAAGCGCCAAAATATATCAAAATTTTTTCCAGTAGCCTAATTCAAAGCAAAGGTTAATTAACAACGTATCTTTGGTTGTGTGGCGTAGAAATCTGACGCAATTTAACACGTACAAAGCTACTATTTGTGCGATCAATTCTTTGGCGCAAATTAGCATCGCAGGAATTAATTAAGCGTTGTTATTGCTGGTGTGCTGACCAAGAAACCGTTGTTCTTCTTTTTCAATGCCATAAATATATAAATTTTTCCTGTGCCTAATTCACAAGCAAAGGTTAATTAGACAACTGTATCTCCTTGATGTGGTGGCTAGAAAACACGCCATTGTAACACGCTACAAAGCCCACTATTTTGTGCGGCCTCATTCTTTGGCGCAATTTACATCCAGGGGTTATTAAGTGTTGTTAATTTGCTGGTGTGCTTGACCCCATAGAAACCTGTCTTTTTCAACCAGCCAAAATATAATAAATTCTTCCATGTAGTCTAATTAATAAGCAAAGGTTAATAACAACTGTTTCTCTGTTGTAGTCGCTGGCGTAGAAAACACGCAATTGTTAACGCACGCGCTACAAAGCTCCTATTTGTGCGGTCAATTCTTGGCCGTCAAATTTACATCCAGGGGGTTAATTAAGCGTTGTTTGCTGGTGTGCTGACTCCCCAAGAAACCGTCTTTTTCAACGCCAAAATATATAAATTTTTCCTGTAGCTATTCACAAGCAAAAGGTTAATTATCAAACTGTATCTCTTGTTGTGTCGGCGTAGAAGAGAGCGCACGTCTCAATTGTACACGCTACAAAGCTACTAGTTTGTGCGGCTCAATTCTTTGGCGCAATTTTCATTCTCCAGGGGGTAATTAAGCGTGTTTTGCTGGTGTGCTGACAAAATATAAACCGTTTTTTCAACGCCAATATATTTGAAAATTTCTCATGTAAGCTAATTTAACTAAGCAAAGGTTAATTAAAAAATGTATCTTTGTTGTGTGGGTAAGTAAAAACAGCAATTGTAACACGCTACAAAGCTACTATTTTGTGCGGCTCAATTCTATGGCGCGGCAGATTTAGCATCCGAAGGGGTTAATTAAGCTTTGTTTTGTGGTGTGGCTGACCCCAGAATTTGTAAGAAAAACCGTCTATTTTCAATGCCACAATTGTATAATATTTTTCCTGTAGCCTAATTCACAAGCACAAGAGGTATAATTTACAAACTGTAATGCTCTTGTTGGGTGGCTTAGAAAAACACGCCTTCTGTAACACGCTACAAAGCTACTATTTTCGTGTCTCGGTTCAATTCTCTTTGGCGACGGCTCAAATTCTACATCCAGGGGTTAATTAAGTGTTGTTTTGTGGAGTGTGACCCAGAAACCGTCTTTTTCAACGCCAAATATTATAAATTTTTCCTGTAGTCTATTCATAAGCAAAAGGTTAATCTACAAACTGTATCTCTTTTTGATGTGGCGTAGAAACACGCTCAATTGTAACAGACGTTACAAAGGTACTATTTTGTGCGGCTCACAATTCTTCTGGCGCAATTTACATCCAGGGGTTTAATTTAAGCGTTGTTTTGTGGTGTGCTGACCCCAAGAAACCGTCGTTTTCAACGCCAAAATTTATATTATTTCCTGTAGACTTAATATCACAAAGCAAAGGTTTATTTACACTAGGTATCTCTTGTTGTGTGAGGTAGAATGAAAACACGCAATTGTAACACGCTACAAAGCTTACTATTTTGTGGGGCTCAACTTCTTTGGCGCAATTTTTATCCAGGGGTTAATTAAGCGTTGTTTTGTGGTGTGCTGACAAAAATAACCGTATTTATCAACGCCAACAAAATAAATAATTTTTCCTGTGCTAATTCACAAGCAAAGGTTAATTATACTGTATATCTTGTTGTGTGAGCGTAGAAAACACGCAATTGTACACCACGATACAAAAGCTACTATTTTGTGTGGCTCAATACTTTGGCGCAAGAATTTACATCCAGGGGTTAATTAAGGTTCTTTTGCTGGTGTGCTGACCAAAGAAACCGTTCTTTTTCAAGGCCAAAATATATAAATTTTTCCTTGTAGCCTGGAATCACAAGCAAAGGGTTAATTACACTGTATCTCTTGTTTGTGCGTAGAAATCACGCAATTGTAAACACGCTACATAGTTCTTCTTTTGTGCGCTCAATTCCTTTGCGGCGCAATTTACATCCAGGAATTAATTATGCGTTGTTTGCTGGTGGTGCTGACCCAAGAAACCGTATTTTTCAATGCCAAAATATATACATTTTCACTACTGTAGCCTAATTCACAAGCAAGGTTAATTTACAACTGTATCTTTGTTGTGTGGCTTAGAAAACACGCCATATGTAATCGCTACAAGACTACTATTTTGTGCGGCTCAATCTTTGGCAGCAAATTTAATCCAGGGTTAATTAGCGTTGTTTTGTGGTGTGTGAACAAAATTAAACCGTCTTTTTCAACCACCAAATATATAAATTTTTCCTGTAGCTAATTCACCAAGCAAAGGTTAATTACAACTGTATATCTCTTGTTGGTGTGGCGTTGGAATACACCGCACAATTGTAAACACGTCTAAAAGGTACTATTTTGTGCGGCTCAATTTCTTTTGGCGCAATTTACATCCAGGAATTAATTAAGCGTGTGTTTTGCTGGTGTGATTGACCCAGAAACCGTCTGTTTTCAATGTCAAAATATAATAAATTTTTCCTGTAGCCTAATTCACAAGCGAAAGAGTTATTACAACTGTTATCTCTTGTTGTGCTGGCGTAGGAAAAAGCAATTTGTAACACGCTACAAACGCTACTATTTGGTGCGTTTCTCATTTTCTTTGGCGGCAATTACATCCAGGGGGTTAATTAAGCGTTGTTATTGTGGGTTTGCTGACCCCAAGAAAACAGTCTTTTTCAACACCAAAATAATAAAATTTTTCATGTAGCCTAATTCACAAGCAAGGTTAATTACAAAAATGTATCTCTTGTTGTGTGGCGTAGAAAACCGGCAATTGTTAACACGCTACAAAGCTACATTTAGTGCGGTCAAGATTTCTTTGGCTGCAAATTGTTTACATCAGGAATTAATAAGCGTTGTTTTGACTGGTGTGAACTGACCCCAAGAAACCGTTCTTTTCAATGCCAAATATATAAAGTTTTCTGTAGCCTAATTCACTAAGCAAAAGGTTAATTACCAACTGTATATCTTGTTGTGTGGTTAGGAAAAACACGCCATTGTAACATGCTACAAAGCTACTATTTTGTGCTGCGTCAATTCTTTGGGCAATTTACATCCAGGATATTAATTAAGTGTGTTTGCTGGTGTGCTGACCTCCAAGAAACGTCTTTTTGAATGCCAAAATATATAAATTTTTCCTGTAGCACTATATTCACACAGCAAAGGTTAATTACAAACTGTATCTCTTGTTGGTGTGTGGCGTAGAAAAACACGCAATTGTAACACGCTACAAAAGCTTACTTTTTTTTTAATGGGGGGGGTTTGTGCGGGCTCAATTGTTTTGGCGGCCAATTTACATAGGGTGTTATTTAAGCCGTTGTTTTGCGGGTGCTGGACAAAAATAAAAACCGTCCTTTTTCAACGCCAAATATATAAATTTTTCCTGTAGCCTAATTCATCAAGAAAAGGTTAATTACAACTGTTAATATCTTGTTGTGTGGCGTAGAAAACACGCAATTGTAACACGCTACAAAGTGCTATACTATTTTGTGGTCTCAATACTTGGCGCAATTGACATCAAGGGGCTTAATTAAGCGTTCTTTGCTGGTGTGCTGACCCAAGAAAACCGTCTTTACAAGGCCATAATATATAAATTTTTCATGTAGCATATTTCACCAAGCAATTGGTTAATTAGCAACTGTATCTCTTGTTGTTGTGGCGCTTAGAGAAATCACGCAAATTGTAAACACGACACAAAGCTACTATTTTGTGCGGTCAATTCTTTGGCGAGTTTACTTTCCAGGAATTTTTAAGCGTTGTTTTGGTGGTGGGCTGACCCCAAGAAAACGTCTTTTTCAAAATGCCGCAAAATATATACATTTTTCCTGTAAGCCTAATTCTCAAGCAAAGGTCTATTACAACTGTATCTCTTGTTGTGTGGCTTAGGAAACACGCCATTGATAACACGCCTAACAAAGCTGCCACCTATTTTGTGCGGCTCATTTCTTTGGCGCAATTTACATACCAGGTTTAATTAAGCGTTGTTTTGCTGGTGGTGCTGACAAAAATAAACCGTCTTTTCTACACCAAAATATATTATTTTTCTGTAGCCTAATTCACAAGCAAAGGTTAATTACAAAACTGTATCTCTTGTTGTGTGGCGTGAAAACACGCCAATTGTAACACGCTAAAGGTAATATTTTGTTGCGGCTCATTCTTTGGCGCAATTTACATCCAGGAATTTAATTAAGCCGTTGTTTTGCTGGTGTGCTGACCCAAGAACGTTCTTTTTCAATGCCAAAATTTATAATTTTTCCTGTAGCCTAATTCACAAGCAATGGTTATATTACCATCTGTATCTCTTGTGTGTGGCGTAGAAAACACGCAATTGTAACTCGCTACTAAAAGTTACTATTTGCTGCGTCTCGCATATTCTTGCGGAGGCAATTTTAATCCAGGGTTAAATTAAAGCGTTGTTTTGCTGGTTGTGCTGACCCCAAGAAACCGTGTCTTTTTAAACGCAAAAATATATAAATTTTTACTGTAGCCTAATTTCTCAGACAAAGGTTAATTACTAACTGTATATTTGTTGTTGTGGGAGTAGAAAACTCGCAGTGTTAACACGCTACAAAGCTACTATTTGTGCGGCCTCATTCTTTGGGCAATTTACATCCAGGAATTATTTTAGCAGGTTGTTTTGCTGGTGTGCTGGACCCCAAGAAGATCCGTCTTTTTCCTTGCCAAGAATATATAATTTTTCTGTTGCTTAATTCACAAGCAGAAAGTTAATTACAACTGTATCTCTTGTTGTGTGGCTTATGTAAATCATCGCCTTTGTTACACGTTACAAAGCTACTTTTTTGTCGCGGCTCATTTCTTTGGCCGCAATTTACACCCAGGGTTTATTATAGGCGTTGTTTGCATGGTGTGGCTGACTAAAAATAAACCGTATTTTTAACTCAAAATGTTTTAAATTTTGCGCCTGTTGCCTATTTCACAAAGCATAGGTTTAATTACAAATGTATCTTTGTTGTGGGAGTAGAAACACCGCATTTGTATACACAGCTACAAAGCTACTAGTTTGTGCTGGCTCTATATTTGGCGCAATTTACATCCAGTATGTGTGATGTTATGTAGTGGTGTGTGGCTGGTGTGCATGTAACATAAGTTTCGGTAGCTTTACACATATGCCTTTTTATTTTTTTTTACATGTAGACTAATTACAAGCAAAGGTTATTTACTAACGTATCTCTTGTTGAGTTGTGCCGTAGTAACAGCATTTGTAACACGTCTACAAAGCTACTATTTTTGTGCGTCTCAATTCTTTGGCGCTCAATTTTCATCCAGGTGTTAATTTAAGCGTTGTTTTGCTGGTGTGCTGAGACCAGAAAAACCGTCTTTTTCAACGCAAAATACTATAAATTTTTTCTCTGTAGCCTAATTCACAGCAAAGAGTTATTTACATCTGTATCTCTTGTTGTGTGGGTAGAGAAAAACGCATATTGTTAACCGCTACAAAGATACTATTTTCTGTGCGGCTCAATTTCTTTGGCGCAATTTACATCCAGGAATTTATTAAGCCGTTGTTTTTGCTGTGTGCTGACCCCAAAGGAAACCGTCGTTTTCTATGCCAAATATATAAATTTCTTCGCCTTGTAGGCCTATTTCACAAGCAAAGGTGGAATTAAAAACTGTATCTCTTGAGTGTGGGGCTTAGAGAAAAACACGCAATATTGTAACAAGCTACAAAGCTCACTATTTTGTGCGGCTCATTTCTTTGGCGACAATTTACATCTCAGGAATTAATTTAAGTGTTGTTTTGTGTTGTTGCTGACCCAAAGATAACCCGTCTTTTTGATGCCAAAATATATAAATTTTTCCTGTAGCTCTAATTCACAAGGCAATGGTTAATTACCAACTGCTATCTCTTTTTGTGCTGGCGTATGAAAACACCGCAATTGTAACACGCTCAATGCTACTAGTTTGTGCGGCTCTCAAATTCTTTGGGCAATTTCCATCCAAGGCGGTTAATTAAGCCGTTGGTTTTGCTGGTGTGCTGACTCGCAAAAATGAAAGCCGTCTTTTTCAACGCCAAAATATATAGAATTTTTTTCCTGTAGCACTAATTCTCAAAGACAAAGGTTAATTACAAAACTGTATATATTGTTGTGTGGCGTATGAAGAGAAACACGCATTTTGAAACAGCTACAAGAAGCTACTTTTTTGTGTGTTCAATACTTTGGCCGCAATTTACATCCAGGGGTTAATTAAGCGTTCTTTTGTGGTGTGCTGGTCCCCAAGTAAACGTCTTTTCAAGGCAAGAAATATATAAATTTTTTCCTGTAGCCTAATTCACAAGCAAAGGTTAATTACAACTGTATCTCCTGTTAGTGTGGCGTAGAAATCACGCGCAATTGTAACACGCTACAATGCTACTATTTTGTGCGGCTCAATTCTTTGGCGCCAATTTACATCCAGGAATTAATTAGCGGGTGTTTTGCTGGTGTGCTGACCCCAAGAAAAAATAGTCTTTTTCAATGCCCAAAAATATTTACTTTTTTCCTGTAGCCTATTCACAAGCACAGGTTAGTTACAAGAACTGTATCTCTTGTTGTGTGGCTTAGAAAAACACGCCATATGTAACACGCTACAGCTACTATTTGGGCGGCTCAATTCTTTGGCGCAATTTACATACAGGTTAATTAAGCGTTGTTTTGCTGGTGTGGCTGACAAAAAATTAGAACGTCTTTTCAACTACCAAAATCATATAAATTTTTCCTGTAGCTATTCCACAAGCAAAGGTTAATTACAACTGTATCTCTTGTTGTGTGGCGTAGAGAAAACCACGCAATTGTAAGAACACGCTAAGGTACTATTTTGTGCGGCTCAATTCTTGGCGCCAATTTCAATCAGGAATTAATTAAGCGTTGTTTTGTGGTGTGCTGACCCCAAGAAAACCGTCTTCTTTTTCAATGCCAGAATATTATAAATTTTTACGGTAGCCTAATTCACAAGCAAAGGTTAAATTACAACTGTATCTCTTGTTGTGTGGCGGTTAGAAAACAAGCAATTGTAACACGCTAAAAGCTACTATTTTGTGGTCTCAATTCTTTGCGCAATTTACATCCAGGGGTTAATTAGAAGCGTTGTTTTGCTGGTGTGCTGACCCAGTAACCTTCTTTTCAACGCCAAATATATTAATTTTTCCCTGTAGCTAATTCACAGCAAAGGTTAATAACAAACTGATATCTCTTGTTGTGTGGTAGTAGGAAAACACGCAATTGTACACGCTACAAAAGCTACTATTTGGGTGCGGCTCAATTCTTTGCGCGACAAGTTACCAATCCAGGAGTTAATTAAGCGGTTGTTTTGTGGTGTGCTGACCACCAAGAAATCCGTCTTTTTTCAATGCCTCAACTATATAAGAGTATTTCCTGTTAGCCTAATTCACAAGCAAAGGTTCAATTACAACTGTTATCATCTTGTTGTTGCTGCTTAGAAAACTACGCCCATTGTTGTATCAAGTATACAAAGCTACTATTTGTGCGGCTCAATTCTTTTGGCGCAATTTACCATCTGGAATTAATTAAGTGTTGTTTTGCTGTGTGCTGACCCAATGAAACCGTCTTTTGAATGCCCTAAATATATAATGTTTTCATGTTGCGCTAATATCTCAAGCAAGGTTAATTACAACTGTATCTCTTTGTTGTGTGGCGTAGAAAAACACGCAATTGTTACCACGCTATCAAATGCTTAAAGTTTGTGAGGCTCAATCTTTGGCGCAATTTACATCAAGGGGTTAATTACGCGTTGTTTTGCTGGGTGTGCTGACAAGAAATAAACGTCTTTTTCAACGCCAAAATATATAAATTTTTCCATGTAGCCTAATTCACAAGCAAAGTTTAATACAACTGTATATGCTTGGTGTGTGGCGTAGAAAACACGCAATTGTAATACACGCTACAAAGCTACTTATTGTTTGTGTCTTCAATACTTGGCGCAATTTAAATCCAGGGGTTTATTGAAGCGTTCTTTGCTGGTGTGTGACCCAAGAAAACGTCTTTTTCATGGCCAAAATATATAAATTTTTCTGTAGCCTCATTCACAAGCAAAGGTTAATTACACTGTATGCTCTTGTGTGTGGCGTATAGAAATCTCGCAATTGTAACACGCTACAAAGCTACTATTTTGTGCGGCCTCAATTCTTTGGCGCAATTTACATCAGGAATTAATTAAGCCGGTTGTTTTGCTGGTGTGCTGACCCAAGGAAAAACGTTCTTTTTCAATGGCCAATATATATAAATTTTTCTGTAGCATTAATTCAAAGCAAAGGTTAATTACAACTGTATCTCTTGTTGTGTGGCGTAGAAAACACGCAATGTAAACGCTACAAAGCTACTATTTTGTGCGGCTCATTCTTTGGCGCAATTTACATCCAGGGGTTTAAATTTTAGGTTGTTTTGCTGGTGTGCTGACCCAAGAAACCGTCTTTTTCAACGCCAAAATTATAAATTTTTCCTGTAGCCTAATTCACAAGCAAAGGTTAATTAAAACTGAAATCTCTTGTTGTGTGGCGTAGAAACACGCAATTGTAACACGCTACAAAGCTATATTTATGCGGCTCAATTCTTTGGCGCAATTTACATCCAGGGGTTAATTAAGCGTTGTTTTGCTGGTGTGCTGATCCCAAGAAACCGTATTTTTCAACGCCAAAATATATAAATTTTTCCTGTAGCCTAATTCACAAGCAAAGGTTAATTAAACTGTATCTCTTGTATGTGTGGCGTTAGAAAACACGCAATGTAACACGCTACAAAGCTACTATTTTGTGGGTCAATTCTTTGGCGCAATTTACATCCAGGGTTAATTAAGCGTTGTTTTGCTGGTGTGTGACCCCAAAAAACCCGTCTTTTTCAAGGCCAAATATATAAATTTTTCCTGACTAATTCAAAAGAAAAGGGTTAATTACAACTGTATCCTTGTTTGTGGCGTAAAAACACGCAATTGTAACACGCTAAAAAGCTTATATTTTGGCGGCCAATTCTTTGGGCAATTTTACATCCGGGGGTTTAAATTAAAGGTTTTTTTGGGGTGTTGCCCCAAAAAAAAACCGTCTTTTTAACCCCAAAATTTAAAAAATTTTCCTGTGCCTAACACAAGAAAAGGGTTTAATTAAAAACTGTTCTCTTGTTGTGGGCTAGAAAACAGAAATTGTAACACGCTACAAAGCACTATTTTGTGCGGTAAATTTTTGGCGAAATTTTTTACATCCGGGGAATTAAGCTTTTTTTGCGGGTGTTGCCCCCAAAAACCGTCTTTTTCCCAAGCCAAAATATATAAATTTTTCCTGTACCCTAATTCACAAGAAAAGGCGT
>JAODAL010081562.1:0-11866 GCA_025379985.1 Phyllomedusa bahiana | reverse complement strand
CTGCAGGCAGCGGGGTCCTTTAAATTACCGCAGCGCAAGAGTAGCGCTGGCGCGCTACTCTTGCGCCGCCGGGCCGCTCCTACAGGCGGGTGAAGCGGGCCGCAGCGGCCGCTCACCCCCCGTCGCGTCTCTTTGTGCAGGGAGGAGGCGGAGGGATCGCTCCCTGCTCCCTCCCCCCCCGGGTATGTCCGGCGCCGCTGCGCGCCGTACATACAGATCAGCGGCGCAGGGGAGTGACGCGCGGCTGCACTCACTTCCCTGCGTCGCTGAGGAGATCGGGCAGGAGCTGGCCGCGCTGCAGGAGCCTGGTAAGGTGAGTGGATTTTATTATTTTATTTTTATTAGCTTTAGGGGGCACTACCAGGCTACAATGGGGGGGCAGCTACCTGGCAACAGAGGGGGCACTCACCTGGCAACAATGGGGGCACTACCTGGTAACAGAGTGGGGCACTACCTGGCTACAAGGGGGGCACTACCTGGCAAACAATGGGGGCACTACCTGGCAACAGAGGGGGCACTACCTGGCTACAATGTGGGGACAACCTGGCAAACCATAGGGGGCCACTACCTGGCAACAGAGGGGGCACTACCTGGCAACAGAGGGGGCACTACCTGGCTAACAATGGGGGCACTACCTGGCTAATAATGGGGGCACTACCTGGCAACAGAGGGGGCACTACCTGGCAACAGGGGGCACTACCTGGCTAACAATGGGGGCAACTACCTGGCAAACAATGGGGGCAAAATCTACCTGGCTAACAATGGGGCACTACCTGGCAACAATGGGGCACTACCTGGCAACAGAGGGGGGCACTACCTGGCAAACAATGGGGCACTACCTGGCAAACAATGGAGGCACTACCTGGCTAACAAAGGGGGCACTACCTGGCCACAAAGGGGGGCACCTACCTGGCTAACAAAGGGGGGCATCTACCTGGCTAAAAAAGGGGGGCATCTACCTGGCTACAAATTTGGCTCTATCTGGCTACAGAGGGGGCATCTACTTGGCTACAAGGGGGCATCTACCTGCCTGTAAGGGGCACTACTGGTTATGGGGGCTACTACCTGGCTAAAAGGTCATTTACCTGGCTTTTTTCCAAGCCGTTATGCATTTAGGGGATGGGTGTGGCTTTTTGAAGGGGGGGGCTCCAAAAAATGGGCGGTCCATGCAAATTTTGCAATTACCATGATTTTTGAGGGGATTTATTTAGTAAAATGCTAAATGTTTTGGTTAACTGTGTACCGTGGCCCCTTGTTATATCTTGTGAAGTGTGCTGTAAAGGGGATCCAAAGGGGGGACTCACTGAACCTCCTCCCCATTTCCCCTCAGAATCCCAAAGCATCTTAACACCCCACGCGGCAATCACCCAAGTGGTGTGTGTGGAAACAAACAATCCCCCCCATTTATGAATAAAGGTGTGGGGAATGATGGTCTTTATACACATTTTTCCAAAGGCAATCTTTAACTTTTAATCTTTAAAAATAACGCTTGCTTAAATGGCTATCCAGTTTTGCCCTGAGGGGCGGAAACTACTGTAACGGACCTGGGTTGTGGATCCACTGAGCCACCGCAAGCGATGGGGAACCCACACCAGGGGCGGAGTCAAGTGGCCCGGTGTTCACCAGAGCCCCCCCAAAAGGGGGATGGACTTGTCCCGGCGGTTTCCCCGGTCGCTCCCCCTGAGGGATTGTTTTCGGTGGACCAAAGGAATAGTGGTAAGAATCGGCAGGCAAAACGTATCAGGGGGGGTGGAAGGGTGGGGGCCCAAGGAAAGGGTTTTCGTGGTCGGAAAAATTAAAAGGGGGGGGACTGGGTACACGGGGCAGACAACCCGGGAAGTAAAAAGGGCTTCTCGCATGGTATGGGCCTAGGAATCACGAGGGCCGGGAAGGGTGGAGCTTTTTTAAAGGGACAGCGGCAGTGTTTTAAATTTAGGGCGGTGGCCCCTTTAAATCTGCGGAGCCGGGGCGGGGCCCCTACGGGGCCCCGGGGCGCGCCCCGCCGCCCCAAAAACAGCCCGAGCAGGGTCAGGTAGGGGGAAGATTTTTCGGGGACGGGGGTGCACACGGGAGGCGGCGCTGCCCACCCGGTGGGCCGGTTACGGCCAGCGATGCGCCTGAAACCCGGACCCCGGGCTGCAGCGCCATCTGACAGTTCCCCCCCTTAGGTCTCCCCCTTCTTTTCCCCTGAAGAAATTGGAGAAATTTTCGGTCCATATGTTCTCCTCGGCCCCCAATCTTTCCTCGGGACCAAACCCCTTCCAACAAAAAGAAAGAAATTTCCCCCCTGGTGTCTTCATACCAGAATTTCCTTCGGGGCAAAGACGTGGGGGGCATGGGCCCCCGGGGGCAGGGGGGGACACCCCCGAACGTACCGTTCAAGATGACTGGCTTTAGCAGGGAAACAGGGGAAGGAGTTCGGAAATACCATCGGGGGGAAACCCGGAGCTTGTGGCCACGGATGATTTCTTCAGGATTAAAAAGGGGGCCAAAGGGAAAAAGGGGGGCCCCATTTGTAGGAGGGAACCCTTTAGACGAACATTTTTGGGGACAACAACCTTATCCCCAGGCTGAAACGAGGGGGAGCCCTCCTGTGTTTATTGCCTGGAGCTTCACCCAAACGGACCCCCCGGAAACGATTGGCGTATTGCCCAAAATCTTCAGGTCAGGATCAGGGAGTCCACCGCGGAAGCCGTGCCCGATGACAGCGGGGGGGCGGGGGGGATGTGCCCATACACCACGAAAAACGGAGAAGGCCCGTAAAATCAGGTCCAAGGAATTGTGGCGAATTCGGCCCCAGGGTAAAAAGCCTCCCCTCGTTTTTGGGCCGAGACAAAATGACTGGGTATTCTCCAAGATTTGGTTAGTTTTTCAAATGCCCGTTCGACTGGGGTGGTAAGCGGAGGAAAAACCCAAATCCCTTTGACGGGAAAAGAGAGCCCCAAAACGGGGGAAAAAATTGAACCCGCGATCGGAACAATGTGTCGGGAAAGGCCAGCAGGCGGAAAGAATCAGGAAGAAGAGGGTCCCAGACAAGGGCTGGGAAGTCCAGGCAAAGGTACAAAATGGCCCATCTAAAAAAAAAGCGTCGGGATGACCCAAAAGACAGTATTACCCGCCGAGGGGGGGAGTTTGTATAAAGTCCATGGCAATTGGGCCCATGGGGGTTTGGAAGGGAGAAAGGGGCATCCTCCCGGCTTGAGGTGAGGTGTTTGTTGCGACCACAGAAGAGCCGGGGCCCCAAAAATCCTTCAACCTTGATTAGGTCGGGCCCACCAGTTACCGACCAATGAGCTGTCCCGTCTTCCAGCTCCCGGGTGGCCGCACCCGAGACCATGCCCCATTCGGTTTCTCCCCAAGAGATGGACGCAAAAAGGATTTCCCCGGGAGGTACCTGCCGAAATCTACGGAGCCGGTGACCAGACGGTTGGGAGGAATGATGTGACGGGTGGGGAGTCCTCCCTAGCACCCCCACCCCCGAGAAAAGGCATCGGTTTTTGACGTTCTTCTCGGCTGGGCGGAAATGGACGTAAATCAAAAAGGGAAAAGAAGAGGGCCCCCAACGCAGTTTACCGGGCCACTCCTCAAGGGCCAAATTTAAGGGCCCAAACAGCTCCGGGTCACCTATGGTGTATTTCTTCTCCCAGGAGGAATTTTTTCAGAAGAACCCCACGGACCAAATTCCCCTTGGAATCCCTCTGAGGAGCCCCGCCCCTGCCCCCAAGGGATGATGCGTCCACCCCCCGAAAAAACGGGTTCACTAATCCGGACGGCCCCAAAAACGGAACCCGATGAAAAAAGCCGCCTTGGGGGCGAAGGCTTGGGCCCCGCTTGTGGCAAAAACCTGGGGTTTGCCAGATTTAGTAAGGGCCAAAATGGGAGCCACAGCGTCAAAGTGGGGAAAACTGACGGTAATAATTTGCAAAGCCGGGGGGAACCGTTAAAATTTGCCCAAAAGGCCCCTTGGACGAGGCAGCAGGGGGCCACTGTTGGGGGACCCTTTGCAACCCCTTTGGCGGAAACAATACCCCCGAGGAAGGCAGGGGGTTGGTAAAATTTGGCATTTCTCCAATTTGGCAAGAGGCGATTCTCCAAAGGCGACAAAGGACCTGCGCAATGGAGCGGTGGGATTGAGATAGGCGAAAAAATCAATATGGGTCCGATACAGACCAACGTTTTCATATAAGAACCCCCGAAGTTCGTTAACAAAACCCCTGAAACCCGCAGGGGCTTACAGAGACCGAAGGGCATAACTAGGTATTTGAAAAGCCGTCCCCGTTTGAATGCCCTCTTCCCCTCTGCCTTCTCGGATCCGGATAAGGTTAAGGGCCCCCCGTAAAACCAGTTTGGTGAAGATCTGCCCCCCGAAGCGGGCAAAAACTCCGAGATAAAGGGGAGTGGTGGGGTTTTTCCCGTAATTTTTATTCCCGCGGGGAGTCAGCAGGGTCGAATGAGCCATCCCTTTTTCTCCAAAAGAAGAAGCCCCCCAGCTGGTGAAGGGATTCGGTTAAAGTTTCTTGAGGGTTTTCCTGAATGTAGTTGACTGGCCTTGGTCCAGGGGACCGGGCATGGGGTAGACCTGCCCGAGGGGGGTCGTGCCAGGGAACGGTCTATTGGGCAATCGTGGACCGGTAGGTGGCAAGGGGGTCGCCCCGTTTTTCGGGAACACTCGGGGAAGTTTGGTACTTGCAGGTAACCCCGGCAAGGCTTCTTTGGGCGCAGGCGGGGATTGGGACCACCGGCGGTGCGGCAACAACGTTTCGGCGTCCTGTCCCCCTGTGAACTCGCCCGTTTCCATCCAAGAAGGGGGCGTGGGATTGCAAGGGTAAACCCCAAAAGAACAGACGAAAACGGGTAATACGTGAAACGATTCTCTCCCCTGGGGGTGCCCTACATGCATAGTAAGGGCTCCTACGGTTTTGGAGGATCGCGCAGGACCTCCCCACTTATGAAAGATCGCCAGAGGGAAAAAACGGGGGAGGGGCCCAACCGGGGTCCAAAAAAGAGGGGCAAAGGCAACTTTAATTTCCTTTTCCCAATAGGGAAATGATCTGCACCGGCATGGGCAGAGTGGAGAGGAACTGTGCACACCCCGGGGGCGCCTCTCCCCGTGCCTAGGTGCGAGCGTTTTTCCCCGGCGGGACGAAGCGACAGTCCCTCAAGAAGTGCTCTGGAATAGCACAGTAACCCTAGGTTTTCGGGGCGGCGGGGGGCTTTTTTACCCGGAGTAACCCGGTGACTGCATGGGCTCCTCGCTGGAATGCTAGGGGGGTACCGGAGGTTTCTGGAATACCCGGGGCCAAACCCGGGGAAACGACGAGGCGAGCAGATTGCTTCCTGCGGGGCTCTTCCTTTTCTTCAGAGAAAGCACATCAATCCGCGTGGGCCCGGTGGATAATCAGCAAGGAAGCCGGGAAAAACCTTCGGGCCCGGGCATCTTTTCCCCGGTAGGGGGCCCTTCTTTAAAGTGGCAAAAGGGCGGCCTATTCCCGGTAGCTCTAGGCCAAAGTACGGAATTGGATGGCGTAGTCACCCCCCGAGGATTCTCCCTTTACATAATTAGGAGGGGGTCTCGTGACGAAGCCCTGCCGGTTCCCCAAAAACACCGGGAAATCCTTGAAGAAGGCCTGCAGGTCGCCAAGAGGATCTCCCCCTTTCCCCGGGGGGGGTGGCCCATGCCAGAGCCTTCCCCGGGGCAGGGGGAGCAAAGCCCCTTTGGCGTTGGACGGGAAACTCCGGGCCCTTAGCTCCCGTGCATGGCACTGTGTAATAAACCCCCTGCATAGTTTCAGGTCTCCCTCGAACTTTGAGGGAAGGAAAGCCCGGGGTTAGGCCCCCCGGGGGCGAGGGCCCGGCAGGGCGGAACTGGGGTGAAAAGGTGGAGACTGCCGTTGGGAGGCACGAGTTTCTGCATCATGGAGTCGTGATCCAAAAATGCTGTGCCGCTGGCAGGGGGACTGCTGGGCAAAAGATGGATCGATCTTCCCGGTGGGTAACGGAACCTTTTGGGGGGATCCATGGGCCCATTCCAATGTAACGGACCTGGGGGGTGGATCCACTAGCCACCGCAAGGTGGCGGGGCCACACCCGGGGCGGAGTCTAAGTGGAACCCGGTTTCACCGAGCCCCCCGCAAAGCGGGTGGATTCTGCGGGGGAATTCCCCAGGTCCAAACCCTGTGGATTTTGCGTGGTAGAAGGAATAGCGCGGTACGAATGCAGGCAAACTCTAGTAGGGGGGTCGGAAGGTGGGCAGGCAGCGAAAGGTTCGTGGTCGGGGAACGTAAGCCGGTGGATGGACACGGGCAGACAAACCCGGGAAAGTAGAAAGGGGTTCCTTGCATAGGAGGGTCTAGGAATGGCGAGGCCAGGAAGAGGGGAGGTATATATAGGGACGCGGCAGGTGTTTTAATTATGGGCGCCTGGGGCCCCTTTTTAAATTTCGAGAGCCGGGGCGCGCGTCCCTACGGGCCGGGGGGCGGCCCCGGGCCCCGCACCCCAGTCCCCGGGGGCAGGTAGGTGAGGGGGAAGCTCCCGGGGGCGGGGGGGCAAAGGGGGCGCGGCGCTGCCGCACCCCGGGGGCCCGGTTAAAAAGGGCCCGGAGTGCGCCCGCAGCCCGGGGACCCCCGGGTGCAGCACCTGTGCAATACCTAAACCCGTCTTCTATATAAATCATTTTGGTATTAACATGTAACCAGTATTGTATTTCTCTCTCTGTATTTTCTCGTCAGCATCTAAGGGTCTGTCCACACGACAAGCATTTTAAATTGGAATCCACGTGGATTGTGACTGGAAATACTTGTCTAAAATCAAATGTAAAATAATCCCCATTGACCTCAATAGCAAATACTATATATGTTGTAGTATGTTGTAGCGTATTTTCGAAAGTCGGTTTCTGAGAGTAAAAAAAACTAGAAAATTGTTCAATCTGTATTAAACATCAAGAAATACGACCAAGACATCCATATGTGGGATCTGCATCCAAAACCCATTAGAGATGAATGGGACTCATTTTCTGATGTGAAATATGCCTGAAATAAACCAACCTAAAATCCACATGAAATACTTGTTGAAAAAAATTATCTAATGTGGTTTACAACGATAAAATATGACAAGTAAATTTTACTTGTCATAAGGATGTATCCGATTAGAGATGGGCGAATTTCCCGAAATTCAGTTCGTTCACTTCGTCGAATTTCTCTGCAAAAAATAACTTCGTTCCGAATTACTTCGGGACGAATCACGTTAAAAAACAGCTATTTCCAGGCTGCACAGAGCCTGCAGGGTGCTGTAGAACGTTGTGCCATGCTTAAATATGCAGAGGGAGCTTGGTTTGGTCTTCATACAATGTTGTGTTTTAGTATGACATGCACATGACTGCCGCCGCTCTTAGAATCGCTTGACTATAAAATTCCCTGGGCACTTAAGAGGGCAAAACTGACCAAAAAACTGAAGCGGGAATGTTGCCTGATAAAGTCATGGCAGCGACAGCTGGAAAAAAACAAGCTGAGGGCTCAGGTGGCCACATCAGTGAAAGAGTGTGGAGGTGACGGTGGAAGCCAGAGCAGCATGAGATCAGGCAGTGGCACAATGACATTCTGGAGGTGGCAAAAACAGGACTAGGCCACAGAGTGGCACAAATGACAGAGTGTGTAGGTTACGGCAGCAGCCACAGCAGCAGCATGAGGTCAGACAGGTGCTCAATGACATTCTGGAGGTGTCAAAATCCGTAGTAGGCCACAGAGTGGCACAATGACACAGTTTCTAGGTCACGGCAGCAGCCACAGCAGCAGAATGAGGTCAGACAGTGGCACAATGACAGAGTGTGTAGGTCACGGCATCAGCCACAGCAGCAGCATGAGGTCAGACAGTGGCACAATGACACAGTGTGTAGGTCACGGCAGCAGCCACAGCAGCAGCATGAGGTCAGACAGTGGCACAATGACATTCTGGAGGTGGCAAAAACAGGAATAGGCCACAGAGTAGCACAATGACAGAGTGTGTAGGTCACGGCAGCAGCCACAGCAGCAGCATGAGGTCAGACAGTGGAACAATGACATTCTGGAGGTGGAAAAAACAGGAATAGGCCACAGAGTGGCACAATGACACAGTGTCTAGGTCACGGCAGCAGCCACAGCAGCAGCATGAGGTCAGAAAGTGGCACAATCACATTCTGGAGGTGGCAAAAACTGGAGTAGGCCACAGAGTGGCACAATGACAGAGTGGAGGTGACGGCAGCAGCAGCATGAGGTCAGACAGTGGCACATGAACAGTGTGGGGTCACGGCAGCACCAGCCAGCAGCATGAGGTCAGACAGTGGCACAATGGAGTGTGGAGGTGGGTGGCAAGACCAGTTCCTGGTAAAGATGGTTGGTGGCAGATGGAGAAAACTGGCAGCAGATGTGTGGCATCAGGCGGGGTGGCGGCATCAGAATAGTGGCTGAGGCAGGTAGTTTGAACCCAGACTCATTTCTCACAGTTTGGGTGAGGCGTCATGGCTGATCTAGTCTGACGCTAAGGCATTGGTGTGTGGAAATCCTGGCCAATCCATGCCTGATTCATCTTGACAAAGGTCAGTCGTTCCACATTTCCCGTGGACAAGCGGGATCTCCTTGGGGTAACGATGGCCCCCGCCGCACTGAACACCCGCTCTGATACCACACTACTGGCCGGGCAGGACAGCTTCTCCACTGCAAACTCGGCAAGTTGCGGCCACACATCCAGTTGGCTGGCCAGTAGTCCAGCGGATCTTCTAACTGGGGTGGCAGAGTGCTGTCCAAGTAGGGAAAACTACAAAGCTACACTTACGGCTCAATGGCTGAAAGATATACTGAGTCCCATCAGCAGGCATTTGGGCCCCAAATGCTGCATGGGAAAGATAGGCAGGTGCGGTTTAATGAGCCAATGCTCTAGGTATAATTCACACAGCATGCAAAAAGCCACAGATAAACATAGGGAGAATGCCATAGAAAAGGCGATGCAAAGGTAACGCATTATACGGGAAAAACCCATGCTGGTTACGCCTATAGCGCCATCAATTAAAATGGGCAGGCTTCCCGCACTTAGAAGGTGTCCTGCACAAAATACTTGCACCCTAGCCCCCAAGTGTTTTAGGGCAAAAAAAAAATAATAACATGCTGGAAAAATTGAGGTATTAGTTGATAGGTTAGCTACAGTATGCAAGCTTGCAAGCCCGGCAAGGCTCCTATTTCTTGCGTCCCTCACTATTAAAAAAAAAACCCACAAAAAAAAGGGACTAAATTTCCCAAAGGAAAACAAAGCTACACTTATGCTCAAGGGTAAAGATAATGAGCCCCATCAGCAGGCATCTCTGGCCCAAATGCTGCATGGGAAAGATAGGCAGGTGCCGGATATTAATGAGCCAATGCTCTAGGTACTAATTCACATCAGCATGGTGTTCCTGTATGAATGGCGTTACCCTTTGCATCGCCTTATCTATGGCATTCTCCCTATGTGTTATACTGTGGCTTTCTGCATGCTGGTGTGAATTAGTACCTAGAGCATTGGTTCATTAATATCCGGCACCTGCCTATCTTTCCCATGCAGCATTTGGGCCAGAGATGCCTGCTGATGGGACTCAGTATATCTTTTAGCCATTGAGCAGTAAGTGTAGCTTTGTAGTTTTCCTTGGTAATTTATGTCCCATTTTTTTTGTGGTTTTATTTTTGCTGTCCAAGTAGGCCACCACCTGTTGGTTTAGGGTCTGCTCCAGGTCCTGCTGCTGCTGCTGCTGCTGGCGACTGCCCTCCTCACTAGGCGGGTGAAGGAAGCTGCTCATCAGTACTCCAGACTTAGGTTGCTGCTGATGGAGCTGGTACTGCTCCAACCCCCCACCTTCCCCAGGCAGCCGCGGCAGTAGTACGTAAACGTGAAGAAACCCCCGGGTCAGACCTGTCAGAGGAGGGACGATGCCGACATAGGCAGCGGCCAACTGACTAGGGGCTTTCCCTTAGTTTTGGTTTGTCCTCCCTTCAAATAGCTGGGAAAAAGGCCCCCTTTTTTGGGGACGGTTTGCGGGGTCCAATAGGGGGAGACCCAAAAGAATCTCCCTTCCCGGTGCTCCCTATTCGGCTGTCACTAGCCGGAAATCAGCATGTGCGACCATTGACAAGTGACTCGAGGGGCTCCCTGCCTCCGTCTCCACTGTAACTGCCACGGTGTTGCGGGTATCTGCCTCTTCTTCCTCTTCCATTACCTCCCCCAAAATGCCCTGCTCCTCCCTTTTGTCCCTGGGTAAAAAACCCACAAATTTTTCACCGACAATTTTTTGCCCCAATGTCCTCCTCCCCCTCCCCCTCCATTTGCCCCCCGCCGGCTCAGTGGCGGGAGTTGTGTCGCACGTCTCCGCCCCCTTGCCCAGAAGATTTTTCAGCATCTTTTTCCGGAAAAAAGCAGTGGAAATGACGTTATTCTCCCGTGCCCCTGGCGACTGCAAAAAGTGGCTCCTCGAATGGCCTAAACAAAGGGAGGTTTTAAGCTGAGCTGCCACTGGTGAATCAAAGTTACAAGGGAGTACTCAAAAAAAAAAAAAAAAAAAAAAAAAACTGCATACAGAGGTGTTGGGGGAGGCCGTTCTGCCGCTGCAACTCGGGGGGTGTTCCTGGCTTTGTAGGAAAGGATGAAGTGCATGCCAGTTTCCGGCCCTTTTAGAATTTCTAAAAATCGGTGGAAGACTTAGGAAATTTACAACCAGATTGAACATGTGCCCTGCAGGGCGCATGGCCTCCCTCCTCGGTGCAGCGGGACACCTGTTCCCCCCATTGTCCGTCACCCTGGTTCCGATTTGCATTGGGCGGAGAAAACCACACATCGATTTTTGTGCCTACGCGGAGCAGTTCCCCCCCCGTGTGACTTCGTTCGCCGAGGGGAAACCAGGGTAGAACTGCGTGACCCGCTGTGCCCTACAATGTGGAAGATGGGCGTATTGTGGAGGGTTTATTTGGGGTGGTGGTGGAGGAGGAGGGGGGAATTGACCGGAACCGCCCAGTTTGACAACGTGGGGGAGAAAAGGGCGGGTTCCCCGCCAAGTTGTTGGGGTGCCTGGGGGGGAAGCACATTACCCCGTGGGGTAAAGGAATGTCTGGCCCCGCCCTAGAACAGCTCCAGATGTCAGTACTGCCCTGCACCCCTTTGGGAAAACGGATAAGCTCAAGGACTGGCCCAATTCTGTTCTAATATTTAGAATGCTGGTATCCTTTTTGGAAAGGAAAATTTCGGCTTGGAACTCCCATCTCGGCTTGGCACAAGCCATTAGTTCTTGAACGGTGCAGAGTCCCCATTTGGAAAGGGGGGGGATGCAGCACAACAAAATTGGACAGGAGTACGGTCACTTCTGCACCCTTTGGGTGGGTTTGGCGCTACTGTTGTCTCTTTGCAAACGCTCACTGAACGACTGTGGCGCCAGGAGCGAAGAGCAGGAGCATCTGGAGGGAGATGAGTCAAAGAGAAAAAAGCTTCCCTTTTGCAGGTGGTGGGGCTTTATGGCTGCAAGGATGCGTGCCACTAGGCGCGGCTTGCGGCAGCAGGATGGACACCACAAATTTAGCCCGTTTTCCCGGCACCGGATGGGGCGCTGCATGTGTTTTGCAGGGCCGTGGTGCCCCTTTTGCTCCTGGCCACGCTTCACTTTCTGCTTAAGATTTCTATAACCTTTTTCGGCTCCTCCGGGTTTGCAAAGAACTGCCACACGCCCAGTAGTGATTTTTACCCCCAACCCCGCATGAGTGATATGCCGCGCCCTCGCTGAGCCCTGTGCCCCTACTTTCTTGGGCTGCGAAACGGGTTTTTTACCCGTGGCCCCTTGGCTCCCGACCCCAATGCTGCTATCTGCTGACTCACGGCCCACGAC
>JAODAL010081561.1:0-11866 GCA_025379985.1 Phyllomedusa bahiana | reverse complement strand
CAGGGGGGGAAAAACATGCATATAAAGGTGTGTTGGGGGAGGCCGTTCTGCCCTGAAACTCGGGAGGGTTTTCCGGTTTTAAAATGGAAAAAGTGCATGCACGTTTCCGGGCCATTTTCAGAATTTCTGAAGATCGGGGAAGACTTAGGAACCTTTTCACAACCAGATTGAAACGTGCGCCATGCAGGGCGATGGCCACCCCCCTCCCGGTGAGCGCGGACCCATGTTCTCCATTGTCCGTCCCCATGGTTCCGTTTTGCAGTTGCCGGAAAAAAGCCACACTGATTTTTTCTGCAGGGCCGGAGCAGTTCCTCCCCTGTGTGACTTCGTTCGCCGGGGCAAGCCAGGTGTAGAACTGCTGCCCCCTTTTAACATGGGGTATGATGGGCAGTACTTGTGGAGTGAGATGGGGGTGGTGGTGGTGGGGGAGGGGGGGCGGACTTTGGGCGCGGTGCAGCAGTTGACAACGTGGAGGAGAAAGCGGCGTTTCCGTCCAAGTTGGGGGTGTGCCTGGGCTGGAAGCACATTCCCCCAGGGGGCCGTAAGGAAATGTACGGGCCCTGCCGAGTTAAAGCTCAGACGCCGCGCTGCCGTGACCTTGGAACAAACCGAAAAGCTCAAGGATACCCCCTTTTGTTCAAATATTTTGAAGTCTGGTACTGCCTTTTTGGAAAGAAATTAGGGCTTGGAACTCTCCTTTGGTGGGCCCAAAAGCATTAGTTCTCTGAAAGGGGGAATCACCTTTTTAAAGGGAACTATTTCCCAATTGGCCCCCGGCCGCAGCGCCACCTTAGGATGGTTGGGATCTTTGTCTCTTTGCATCGCCTCGCTGAAGACTGATTGGCGCCATGAGTAGCGAGGAAGGAGCAGAGCATCTGGGAACGGGAGATGATGTCAAAAGAGAAAAACAGCCCTTCTGCAGAGGTGTGGTGGAGCCATTGGACTGGCGTGCAATGCAGGCATGCCACTGGCGCTGCTGCTGCTGGCTCTTGATGCGGCGGCAGGTATGGACCCACATATGTCCGAGGCCACGTTTTCTTACCAGGCCACCGGCATGGTGACGCTTCGCATGTGTTGACGCAGGGGCCGTGGTGCCAATGGTTAGCTCCTGGCCGGCTTCACTTTTTGCCACAGATTCTAATATTACCCATATTCGGCTCCTCCGGTGTCTTAGCAAAGGATCTGCCACACCGTCCCGCAGTATCGGATTTTACCGCCATTGCTCCGCACTGTGTGACTACTGCCGCCGCTGCACTTCGCTGAGCCCCGTGCTGTACTTTCTTGGTACCGTGGCGAAGCGTGTTTTTTACCCCGTGGCAGCTTGGCTCCCGACCTCACACTGCTGCTATATCTGTGAATCACGGGCCACACGACCCTACTTGCTGGGGACTGAGCTGCTGCCTGAGCGCAAAGCTGATCGCCCTCTTCTCCTGGACGATGATGGAAAGCCCTTTGCCTCACCCCGGCTCTCCAAGTGCAGGTCGGATACATCATCATCATGTTTGGATTTCATAGTCTACTGCTGTCACCTATTCACCGGTCTTGGTATGCGACGTGGCTGACATCTCCACAACATGACTCCCATGCCACTCTCACATCTATACTTTGCCGCCTCTGCAAGAGCAGGCGATACTTTGGCCCATTTCTTCGTGCCTAAGTGCTGCTGACGCCCTCCCTCAAAATTGTTCATCCTCGCTATAATAGTGGCGTGAGCCCAGACCACATAGTAGATTTCTGGCTGAGGGAAACCGGATGGGACAGAGGCGGGGTTGAGGACAGGTGAGGCCGCTGACCCGATCCCGGGCCATGCCAACTTAATGGTTGTGTATGTAACTTCACACGACTCATTGGCTGGGGTTGTCAGATGTCAATCTGGGAGGAAGAGGATGACCCTAGTCAACCGTTCATGACCATGGGTTGTGAACAACACACAGCCGCTGGATGACAGCGGCCATGTTGTCCGCCTCACCGAGTGACCCTGCTGCGACGTCCTTGCTGTGCTGCGACTGGGATGCCTGTTCAAGGAATGTTTGTGGCCTGCCACTCGCGGTGCAGAGGCCTGCCACCTCTCTGTTGACATACTGTCTTTGTTCTAAAATGTACGGGACAATGTTTGAGATGATTTCTGTATATGATAAAATATTCACCCTGTTTTTGACTCCAAAGGAACCGTCAGTAACAAGCTTGGGTACCCTTGGATATAAAATTGCGTTCACAAATGGCAGGAAAACTTTACTTGTATGTGTCGTTTAATAAACTGTAGTGTTTTACTAAATGTAAAAGCACAAAAGGTTAATTAATCCTTCGGACATGAATTAGGCTAAGGAAAAATTCTATATATTTTGGGTGTTGAAAAGGACGGTTTATTTTTGTCAGCACACCTGCAAAACATCGCTTAATTAACCTCTGAGACGTGTAAATATGCGCCAAAGAATTGAGCCCCACAATAGTAGCTTTGCAGCGTGTTACGAATTGCGTGTTTTCTACGCACAAAACAAGAATTTACTGTTGTAATTAACCTTTGCTTGTGAATTAGGCTAACAGGAAAAATTTATATATTTTGGCGTGAAAAGACGTTTATTTTTGTCAGACACACCAGCAAAAACAACGCTTTAATTAACCCATGGATGTAAATTGGCCAAAGAATGGAGCGCACAATAATAGTCAGCTTTTTGCGTCGTTACAATTGCCGTTGTTTTCTACGCCCCACACAACAATAGATACAGTTGTAATTCAAACCTTTGCTTGTTAATTAGGCTTACAGGAAAAATTTTATATTTTTGGCGTTGAAAAGACGTGTTATTTTTGTCAGCACACCAGCCAAAACATACGCTTAATTAACCCCTGGATGTAAATTGCAGCCAAAGAATGAAGCCGCACAAACTAGTAGCTTTTTGCGTGTTACAATGCGTGTTTTTCTACGCCACACAACAAGAGATAGAGATTGTAATTAACCTTTGTTGTGAATTAGGCTACAGGAAAAATTTACGATTTTTTGGCGTTGAAACAAGACGGTTTAGTTTTGTCAGCACACCAGCAACAACAATGATTAATTAACCCGGATGTAAATTGCGCCAAAGAATGGAGCCGCACATAACTAGTAGCTTTGTAACGAGTGTACAATTGCCGTGTTTTCTACGCCACCCCCCCACCCCCCCCCCCCCCCCCCCCCCCCCCCCCCCCCCCCCCACCCCCCCCCCCCAACACCCCCCCACAACAATCGATACAGTTGTAATTAACCTTTGATTGTTTATTAGGTACATGGAAAAATTTATATATTTTGGCGCTGAAAAAAGGGACGGTTTTTTTTTGTCCAGCACACCAGCATAACTAGCTTAATTACCCCTGGATGTAATTTGCGCAAAGATTGAAGCCGCTAACAAACTTGTCAGATTTGTTGCGTGTTACAATTGAGTGTTTTAAACGACAAACAACAAGAGATTGAGTTGTAATTAACCATTGCTTGTGGAATTAGGTAAGAAAAAGTTTAGATATTTTGGCGTTGAAAAAGACGGTTTGATTTGTCAGCAACCTGCAAAAACAATGCTTAATTAACCCTGGATGTAAAATTGGCCAAAGAATGGCGCCGCACAAACTAGTAGCTTTGTAGCGTGTTACAATTGCGTCGTTTTCTACGACACAACAATAGATACAGTTGTAATTAACCTTTGGCTTCGGTTATTTAGGCTAACAGGAAAAAAAAATTTATTTATATTTTGGCGTTATTGAAAAAGACGGTTTATTTTTGTCAGCACACCAGCAAAACAACGTTAATTAACCCTGGTTAAATGAGCCTATAGAATTGAGCTGCCAAAAATCGAATGGTATTTGTATTGTAAAAACCGATGTTTCTTTAAATGATGTTAAAACAGGAATGGCTTAGATCCCACTTGGATATTGATTTATGCAGCTGCAGTTGGGACGCACACTGGATTTCAGATCCGAATACCCAAAAAATTAGAAATTAGTTCGTTATGAGAACAGTCTCTGAGACAAGTGAGACACCCCACAGAAAATCGCGTATAAAAATCAAATTCTTCGTAAGGCTATCAAAGCCGCGGCAAAGCACCTTCCCTGACAGTACATGTGAGAGGAGTGTGTGCTCCCGGCGTCGCGCCCGGACTTATATAGTGCGGTGACGTCCACCAGAATCCCCGCCGGTTTCTGATTGGCTTAATCTCTGCACATGTCATGCAGGCTATGCCCATTCTTCCTCCAGAATGCTTTGCCCCATGTAGGCCATGTGCTTGCAGCATTTGTATCAATTCAAAAGCACACTTCGATCCCCGAAGTACCCCAAGTTCGACTTCGATTCCGAAACGATGTTTTCTGAAATTCTAAAATGAATTCCACTTGTTAAGCATCGATTCGCCCATCTCTAATGGTATTCATAAAAAAATCTGGCTAACGACCTTTTCAGTATTCCTAGTCACTATAACTTGTTATATTATTGCACTCTAGAGAAAACATCCAGACCCTTTATGAACTGTTAGGTGATTTCACCATACAAGTTTCTCTGGCAGAGAGTTCATGGTTCACTGCTCTTACGTAAAGATCACTTTCGATGTTTTATGTAGAAACTTCTTTCCTCAAGACTTAGTAGATGCCCCTTGTCTAGGTACAGTCTGGGTCCTAAATAGATCTTGAGAGAGATCTTCTATATTGACCTTTAAATATATTTAACATATTTTATTATGTCCCCCCCAAAGCCGTCTTTTTCTTATAAAATAAACTAACCCTAATTTTGAAATCTTTCTAGGTTTTGCAGTCCCCCCAGTCCTTTACTCCTTTTTTGCTGTTTTTTGAACCTGTTAAAAGTTACAATGTTTTTCCTTGCCGGGTGCCCAAAAACTTACACAATTTCCCATGTGGGGTTACAGTGACTTGTAAATGGGAGAATAATGTTCTCACGGTGACTATGTTCCTTTTTTAAACACCCAATGATTCTTTTGTCTTGGCAGCTGCTGCCTCCCCAATGGCTGCAAAGGGTGCAATTTTTTCTGTCTACTGGGGTTTCCCCAAAGTTTTCCCCTGTCATTTTTACCCAGCATTTTGTTATTTAAAAGAAATCAGGAATGGATTTTTCTTTCCCATGTGAAACCTTGATTTCTTGTTTTATCCTCATTGCAGCTTCTTGCCGGGCTCCAACTTTCCAGATTCATTTAAAAATAAAACATTATCGTGCAATCCTGGTAAGATCATTATTAAAATATTAAGGGATAGGCCCCAATACTGAACCCTGGGGTCAGACCCCTTCTTAACGCATTATGGGCCCTTGCATAACTGCAGGGGGGCCCTGCCTAATACAGACTCCACTAGGCCTGCTTTTGCCACCCCAACACATTTATATTAAAATGCCCCAAACTTATGATGTCTGCACACCAGCGCCTGCACCTACAAGATAACTGGCGGGCAGGAACCCTTTGGCTCCCTTCTCCACCATTTTTTTAAAATCTTTGGGGCCCCTAAAAACACACAAAAGTTGAAAAAGCAAAGAAAACCAAGGGGCCAGGGTCGTTTCTTTATTCCGGGGACATGCATATCCCATTGGGCCCCCCCATAATTCTGGGGCCCCCAGGCAACTGCCTAGTGTGGCCAATGAAAAAGATGGCCCTGCCGGTGGTACCCCACTAGTAACAGGGATCCAGTATGTACCATTAATCATCACCCTTTGTCTTCTATCACTGAGCCAGTTACTTACCGATTTGCAAACATTTTCCACTAGTACAAGCATTCTCATTTTACTTACTAAATTTTTTGTGGCACAGTATCAAATGCTTTAGACATATGACATCCAATGCTTCACTCCAATCCAGTCTAGAACTAACCTTCTCATAGAAGCTAATGAGATTAGTTTGACATGACCGATCCTTAATAAACCCATGCTGGAATGGAGTTAAACATTTATTTTCAGTGAGATACTCCAGTATGGCATCTTCAAGAAAACCCTTAAAAATTTTTACCTAAAACAGAAAATAAATTTCCCGGGAATGTTTTCCAGGATAACTTTTTTGACCCCAATTTGAATATTGGCAACAAATTTTCTATGTGCCAACCCTTTTGGGGAAACCCCGTATTTGCAGTCCAAAATATTAAAATGGGGCCTGTCCATCACATTACTTAATTCCCTTAGGACACAGGAATGTATACCATCAGGGCCTGGTGATTTGTCTATGTTAATCTTCATAAGGCAGAGCTGCACTTCTTCCTGGGTTAAATGTAAAACATTTATGGCCACATGTATGAAAACTGTCTATGTCAAAAAAAACTCTCTTTGTTCCCCATAGAACCAAACAGAGTACCCTTTTTCATTTTTCCCGAGCACTATAGAAAAGAAAGGGGGGGACTCTGATTTGGGTTTTATGGCAAAAAGAGGTTTTAACAGTTTCCAAATGTGGCCATTAAGGTTTAGTGTACCTCATCCCTCTGCCTATCAACCAGAAGGTCATCATCCTCAGTAAATGCGGTGGAGAAATAATTGTTTAATAGATTTGTTTTCTCCTCATGCCCTCTACAATACCCCTTCACTACTTTTCAAAGGCCAAGATTTTTTAGTTTTTAAACTTTTTACTATTTATTAGTTAAAAATATTTTGAGGTTAGTTTTACTCTCTTTGAAAATATGCCTTTTTGTCTCCAGCATTGTTGTCTTTATCACTTTTTACATATTTAAATGTTTTCCTTATAGTTTTTTAGTGCCTCTTCCATGCCCTCCTGTTTAATTAGCTTATTTGCCTTATTTTTGTTATTTATTACCTTCTTTACAGCTTTGTTGATCCACATTGGTTTCTAATAATTTTATTTCTATAAGATATGTACCTCTCATAGTGGGCACTTAATTTGTTTTTAAAAAAATTCAATGTCAATAAGGTTTAGGGCCTCTATGTTTTTGTGGTTCTTCAAAAAAAAATACTCTATTGATGATAATTGGAAATTTATTATATTGTGGTCACTATTTCCTAGGTGGGCCCAATCTGAACCTTTGTTACCTTGTCATGTCTGCTAGTCAATATTAATTCCAAAAGGGCCTACCCTCTAGTTGGTTCCTGCACCAGTTGGGAAAGGTATTTATCTTTAGTTAAAGTCACAGGTTTCCGTTTCCCAATTTATATCAGTGTAGTTGAAGTGCCCATAAAAACCTCATTATGAATGTGGAGTACATTTTCCCCATGGGCCCCTGTTATTTTTTTGGTGATTTATAGCATACCCCTAAAAGAATTTTATTATTGTTATTAACCCCATGTATATCTACCCATAATATCAAAACCATGTGCACGGGAAAAATTATGGGGGCTCAGTTTGGGAAAGGGGGTAATTCACTCAGCAAACATAATTTAAAAAATTTCCCCAGCACTTTAGGTATAATTGCTAATTAGTATTTTATAAATTAATCTGGGTATTTACAAAATTTTTAATTTTCAGGGACATGTTTTCCCAAAAGAAAAAAATAATCATATTTGATTATGGCTAGAGGATAAGCGTGACCGTATAGAACGTTTCGGCTGGTATCACAGCCTTTCTCAGCTGGGTCACAGGTGCAGACTAAGAAAGGAGGGCAAATAGTGTATGGAACTATAGAGCAAAAGGAATCAAAAGTAGGACCGCAAATGGGTAGATGCTTGTGGATAAGCTGGAGAGGAACAAGGCGCTGGTAGAGGCCGGTGTGAGGAGACTCGCTGTGTTGTCCCACAAAATATGGGGGCCCTAATACCTAAGAAAAAAAAGGGGGGCCAACTACCCGCGAATAAAAGGGGGCCCAAAAACCTACAAAATAAAGGGGGCCCTAACAACCTGCAGAATAAAGGGGGCCCTAACTACCTGCAGAATAAAGGGGCCCTAACAACCTACAAAATAAAGGAGGCCCTAACTACCTTCAAACTAAAGGGGGCCCTAACTACCTAAAAATAAAGGGGCCTTAACTACCTTAAAAATAAAGGGGGCCCTAACTACCTACAAACTAAAGGGGGCCCTCAGTACCTACAAACTAAAGGGGGCCTTAACTACCTACAAACTAGCTAAAGGGGGCCCTAACTACCTACAAACTAAAGGGGCCCTAACTACCTGCAAACTAGCTAAAGGGGGCCCTAACTACCTACCATCTAGCTAAAGGGGGCCCTAACTACCTACAAACTAAAGGGGGCTTTAACTATCTGCATACTAGCTAAAGGGGGCCCTGACTTCCTGCACACTAGCTAAAGAAGGCCCCTAACTACCTGTATACTGCCTAAAGGAGGCCCATAGTTGCCTGTATACTACCTAAAGGAGGCCCTAATTGTCTGTATACTACCTAAAGGAGGCCCCTAACTGTCTTTAGACTACCTAAAGGAGGTCCTAACCGCCTGTATACTACCTAAAAGAGGCTCTAACTGCTTGTATACTACCTATAGGGGGGCCCTAACTGCCTGTATGCCCTAACTGCCTTTATAGTACCTAAAGGGAGACCCTAACTGCCTGTATACCCTAACTATCTGTATACTACCTAAAGGGAGGCCCTAACTTTCTATATACTACCTAAAGGGAAGCACTAACTGCCTGTTTACTACCTAAGGGAGGCCCTGTCTGTTTTCTACCTAAAGGGAAGCACTAACTGCCTGTATACTACCTAAGGGAGGTCCTAACTGTCTGTATACTACTTAAAGGGAAGCACTAACTGCCTGTATACTACCTAAAGTGAAGCCCCAACTGCCTGTATACTACCTAAGTGAGGCCCTAACTGTCTGTTTTCTAACTAAAAGGAAGCTCTAACTGCCTGTATACTACCTAAAGGGGGTCCCTAAGTGCTTGCAACCTATATATATAAAGGGGGCCCTAACTACCTACAGCTTACCTTACTGGTGGCAACCCCCTACCTACTGCCTAACTAACTGGGACCCACCAACCTAACTGAAGCCTATCACCTTGCCTAACTGGGCCCTGCTTATCTACCTGGGGGCTATTTACCTACCCACCCGTGGCTAGGTACCCACCAACCTACCTGGGGCCAGCCTACCAACTTATCCAGCGGGGGTCTACCTAAATAGGGCCTATCTAGTTACATGCGCCCTTGCACATTTGCCTACATAACTAGGGTCTTGTCTACCTACCTGGTAATATAGAGAGAGGGCAACAGCCCATAGCTGTAGCATAATCTTCAGGGGGTTAGTTCTCTCCTCACCCTCCAACCTCTTAGGATGCTAGAACTCTAAGTTATGGCTTGTACCCATTCTCTCACCCCTGAGAAGTTTGTACAGAGGTGGGAATAGGTAAAGAGATGCTGGAAAAGTGAGGATTCTAAGATATTTGGTGTAAATTCTGCAGGGATAAGTGGTGGCCGGGACAAGTCATCATGGCGGTGTGGAAGGATGCAGAAGAAAAGGGAAAAAGAACGACTCATAAGAGAAGAGAACGACTCATCAGATAAGACGTCTCCAGTGAGTCCCTGACGTCCGGGATTATTTTGCTTCTATACTGGATCAGTGCTGTATTCACTGTAATGTGATGTGACCCGAGCTGGTATCGGACCATGTGGTCTCCATATGGCGGTGTTGTAGGTTATATTGGCATTAGTATAGTGGCAGCGTACACGTGTCCCTGATTGTAAAAGTGAGGGAACACTGACCGTGTGATAGGAGTTAGACTTTTACTTTCTTGCTGGTGTTTATAGTGGTATTTATTTTAGAAGGTGGTGAGGTGCGTGACCAAGGGAAACGTTGGGGGGGATATTGTATGTGGGTGGAGGGGGATATTGTATGTGGGTGGAGAGGGATATTGTATGTGGGCTGGTGGGGGATATGGCTAGAGCTACTTAGCCGTGTGTCTATGATATGTTAGACTGACATATGTGAGACAGACAGATATGTGACTCACTTGATATTGTACTACACAATACAGTTCTGTTTTGCACACTGTATTATGTGGTAAAATGGGCGCATTTCTGTCCGAGAGGCCAGTAATATTTTCATGTACAGTAGCTGTAGGGTGGGCCCCCAAGATCAAGTCCCCTGTGAGCCCCAGACCCCCCATTCCGACACTGCTAGGACCCCTATTGTTTGAAGGCAAAAGTGCTAACCAGCTACTTTGCACACTGAAAGCTGAAGCTGGATAAAGCAGGTATGAATTGACTTTCTGGCAGAACCCCTTTAAACATAGCACTCATCATTCATCAGAAAGGCATTTAACTGTTGGCATGACCATTCTGATGCTGTCTGGTGACTAGGGCCAGGGTAAAAGGTAGGCAATCCCATAGGGCACCACCTTATGCCACAATGGAAGGGTGAGCAAAGATATAAGGATTGGATTCACAAGAGTCCACTCCACACATAAAATCCTCCCCTGGAGGACATATCATTATGCAAACGACTGTCTAGTTCCTATCATTTGCTGATATTCACTTAAGACTCTAAAGCATTCAAGTATAGCACTCATCATACATCTAAAAAGTTTTTTTAACTGGGTACATGTCTACATAGCTTTCATGACCATTCTGATACTGTATGGTGAGCGGTGTCGGACTGGAGGGATTGAGACTCACAGAGGAGTTAATTATAGGGCCTAACCCTACAGCCACATGAAAATATTACCTATTAATTTTTAGGCCTGTCAGACATAAATGCATGAATTTTGCCACATAATACAGTATTCAAAACAACTGTATTGTGCAGTATGCAATACCATGTGAGTCACATATCTGTCTCACATGTCAGTCTCACATGTCTGTTTGTCTCACACATTTGTCACGGTCTAACATATGAGAGACAGACACATGGTTACAGGGGATATATAGCTTCTTTAGTTTGGCTGATTCATGCTGCTCTCAGACTCTCAACTCTAGAAATGCAGGGGCGTTTCTTACCCTCCCAGCTGGGTGACATCATCCCCCCTTCACTGTTCATGCTGGCTCTCGAAACTCCCCCCCCCCATCTCTGAGTCCACATGTCACTGTGTCTCTCCCTATCAGTCTTATTTTCTAAGAGCTGTATACATACCACAGGCTGCATTCAATCTAGACTGAGCACTGATCTCTTCTCCTCTCACAGCTGGAGATTTGTTACATTTGAATCCAGCTTTCTATGAACGGCACAGATCTCCCTTCTATGCAGGAGAGGCAGTGATCGACACACAATTGTGCTGTTTCCTGATTATAGAAGCCCTGCAGTGTTATTCTGTTTCTTCTGGCTGTGCGGAGTGAATATGTGCTAGTCCCTTACGTTGATTGAAAGGCAGAAAATGCAAGCTCCGTGAAAACGGCTGACCGGGGGTGGAAAAGAATGTAAATGAGCTCTCAGCTAGTGAAATGCAAGGAGGACGGATCTGACCAGCACTGGATATCAGTGTAAACAGAAGATAAGGAAAACTGTGAATACAAGACAGCTTTGCTAATGACATATAATTGCAAAGTTTCTTGTTTTCACTGTCCCCTTATTCTGAAGACCATTTAATGAAATGATACAACCCCTTTAAGTGGCTCCATCCATTTTCTCCTCCACCCTTCCACCAGTTCACATTCAATATCTGCCTCCAAGTTTTCCCTTGGTCACACACCTTGCTACTTTCTTAAATAAAAAACACTATAAACACAATTAAGAAAGAAAAAGGGAAACCACTAATCACAGGGTCAGGGACAGAGATGCATTCGCTTTTACAATAAGGGACAAGTGTACGCTACCACTATACAAGCACCGATATAACCTACAATAACGCCATATAGAGACCACAGAGTGGTCAGACACCAGCTCAGGTCGTCATCACATGACAGTGAATGTAGCACTGATCCAACACAGCAGCAAAATAACCCCTGACATGCAGGGACCCACAAGAGACATCTTATCTTGTCCTTCTCTTTTTCTCATGAGTTGTTCTTTTTTCCCTTCACTTCTCCATCCAGTCCC
>JAODAL010081560.1:0-11867 GCA_025379985.1 Phyllomedusa bahiana | reverse complement strand
GTGCTTTTTTGCTTTGTTAAAATTTGCGTGTTTACTAGGGCCCCAACAACAAGGATACAGTTGAAATTTAAACCCTTTGCTTGTAAATTTAAAGGTAACGGGAAAAATGTATATATTTTTGGCATTGGAAAAAAACGGTTTTTTTTTTGGTCTCCCCAACATAGCAAAAAACGCTTAATTCCCCACTGGATGAAAATTTGCGCCAAAAAATTGAGCCGCCAAAAACTAGGGGCTTTGTAGCTTTGTTACAAATTGGGGGTTTTTTCCCTATGCCAACAAAAAAGTTTACGTTGAAATTTAACCCTTTTTGTTTGGGTGAATTAGGCTAAGGAAAAAAAAAAATTTTTATATTTTGGCTTTGGGAAAAAGACGGTTTATTTTTGTCACCCACCCCACCCAAAACAAACGTTTAAATTTAAAAACCCTGGATGAAAAATTGCGCCAAAAAATTTGACCCGCAAAAAACAAAGTAGTTTTGGGTTAGCGTGTTACAATTGGTTTTTTTCTACGCCAAAACAACAAGAGATACAGTTGAAATTTTAACCTTTGCTTGTAAATTAGGCTAAAAGGGAAAAATGATATATTTTGGCGTTAAAAAAGGGGTTTTAAATTGTTGTCAGCCCCACCCCGCAAAACAACGTTTAAATTTAAACCCCCGGGATGAAAAAATTGCCCCAAAGAAATTGACCCGCAAAAAACTAGTAGCTTTGTAGCGTGTTAAAATTTTGCGTTTTTTCTACGCCACACAACAAGGGGTTACAGTTGTATTTAAACATTTGCTTTTAAATTTGGGTACAGGAAAAATGTATTTTATTTTGGCTTTTAAAAAAAAGGGGTTTTAATTTTTGTCCGCCCCACCGCAAAAAAAACGTTTAAAATTAAACCCCCTGGATGAAAATTTGCCCCAAAAAGAATTGAGCCTTTACAAAATAGTAGCTTTGTAGGTGGTTTACAATTGCGTTTTTTCTACCCCACAAAAAGAGTTTACAGTTGAAATTTAAACCTTTGCTTGTAAAATTAGGCAAAAAACGGGGAAAAATTTTTTATATTTTGGCGTTGAAAAGACGGTTTTTTTTTGTCAGCAAAACCACCCCAAAAAAACGCTTTTAATTAAACCCCTTGGATGTAAATTGCACCAAAAAAGTTGGGGCACAAACTATTTGCTTTGTAGGTGTTAAAATTTTCTTTGTTTTCTCGCCACACCCCAAGAGATACGTTGAAATTTAAAACCTTTGCTTGGAATTGGGCTACGGGGAAAAATTAAATTTTTTTTGGGGGTTGAAAAAGAGGTTTATTTTTGTAGCCCCCAGCAAAACAACCCCTTAAATTTTAAACCCCTTTTGGATGTAAAATTGTCCCAAAAGGGTTTTTGGGAGCCCACCAAATTTAGTACCCTTTTTTAGCTTTGTTTAAAATTGGGTGTTTTCTAAAACCACAAAAAACAAGAGAAAACAGTTGTTTTTTTAACCTTTGCTTGTGAATTAGGTTTCGGGAAAAAAATTTTATTTTTTTTGGCGTTAAAAAAAGACGGTTTTTTTTTTTGTCAGCACCCAGAAAAATCAAGTTTAAATTTAAACCCCCTGGATGAAAAATTGCGCCAAAGAATTGAGCCCCCAAAAAACTGTAGCTTTTGTAGCGTTTTTAAAATTTGCGTGTTTTCTCGCCACACAAAGAAAATACAGTTGTAATTAACCTTTGTTTGTGAATTAGGCTACGGGAAAAATTTATATATTTGGCGTTGTAAAAGACGGTTTATTTTTGTCAGCCACCAGCAAAAACAACGTTTTAAATTTAAACCCCCGGGATGAAAATTTTGGTTTAAAGGGAATTGGCCGCCCCCAAATAGTAGCTTTGTAGCGGTTAAAATTGCGTTTTTTCTGCCAAAAACAAGGATACTTTTGGAAATTTAAAAACCTTTTTGCTTGTGAATTAGGTACAGGAAAAAATATATATTTTTTTGGCGTTGAAAAAAAGACGGTTTTTTTTTGGGTCAGACCCCATTTTTAAAACAACGTTTAAAATTAAAACCCTGGATGAAAATTTGCGCAATAGAATTGAGCAGCCAAAAAATGAAATGGTATTTTATTCTAAAAACGCGGGTTTTTTTTAAAAAAATAAACAGGAACGGTTTTATATCCCATTTGGATTTTGAAGGGTATATGCACCCCTTGCGGGTGGACCCCACACGGGGTTTTCAGATCCAAACCCCAAAAAATAATTTAGAAATTTTTAACCCATTAAGAGAACGTCTTGAGCAAGTGGGGAACCCCACAAAAATTCGTTTATATAAAAATAAAAATTCTTCGTAAGAGCAAATCGGGCCGGGGCCAGCCCTTCCCTGATCAGTACAGGGAGAGCGGTATGAGCTCCCAGCGTGGGCGCCCGGGAATTATATAGTTTTGGTGAGTCACAGAAATTCCGGGGTCTTTGTTTGGCTTCACCTCTCCCCAAATGTCTGCAGGTTTTGATTTTTCCTCCCAGAGTGCTTTGCCCAATGTAGCGCCATGTGCTCGCACCCTTTTTATAAATCAAAAGCACACTTCGTTACCCGGAGTACCCCAAAGTTCAAATTGTTCCGCCCGAATTTTTCCTGAAATTCTAAACGAATTCCATTTTAAAATCAATTCCCCCTCTCTAATAAACCAAAAAATTTTTTTTCTCATACGGGCCTCAGTGGTGGATACGATTTGTCCAGGCCCCACGAATATAAGTGGTGGCCAAAAAATATTGGCATCCTCAATTCTGTCAGTAATATTCAGTTTCTTCCTAAAAATGATTGCAATCAAAAATTCTTTGGTTTTAATATTTCATTTTTTTTTTGCTTGCAATAAAAAAAACACAAAACAAATGAGAAAAAAATAAATCATTGTTATTTCACCACAACTTCAAAAAGGGGCCCCGGACAAAAGTTTTCCCCCCTCAGCCTAATACTTGGTTGCACAACCTTTAGCCAAAATAATTGGAGCAAGCTTCGGAAACCCTAAATGGTTTCTTACAATGCTTCTTAAAATTTTAGAGCATTGTTTTTTGGCAAACTGCTCCGGGTCCTGGTTTAAAGGGGTGCTTCTCCAAACTCCCCTTTTTGAGTCTCCCACAGGTGTTTTTATGGGTTTCAGGTCTTGGTTCTTGTGGCCATTTTAGAAGTCCCAGTATTTTTCTCTAAAACCCTTTTTTAGTGTTTTGGAAGTATTTTTTGGGTCATTGCCTGCTAAAAAGACCCTGACCTCTAGGGGGGGGCCCAGCTTTCCCCCCACTGGGCCCACATTTGCTGAAAAATTTGTTGGTGGTTTCAGATTCTAATGCCATGCCACGGTCAAGCATTTTCCAGTCCCCAAAGAGGCAGAAAAAGAACCCCAAAAAACATAGGGAATTTCCCCACCTTGTTGATGTAGGGATGTGTTCTTTTCTTTGAAGGCTCTTTTTTTCCTGTAAACTCTATATTGATCCCTTTTCCCAAAAAAGTTATTTTTTATCACTGACCAGAGAAACTTTTTCCAAACGTTTTGGTTTTTCTTGGAATTTTAGGAAACCCCCACCCTGGTTTTTATGTTCGGGGGAAAGGAGTGGGGTCTTCCTGGGTATCCTACCATACAGTCCCTTTCATTCAGCGCCGAGGATGTCAGGTTGACATGTTGTACCCTCGGATGCAGGGCAGCTTGAATTGTTTGATGTTAGTCGCGGTTCTTTATCCACCACCGCACAATCTTGCGTTGAAATCTCTCGTAATTTTTTTTTTCCGCCAATCTGGGGAGGTTAGCCACAGTGCCATGGGCTTAAAATTTCTTGTTACACTGCGCACGGTAGACACGGGAAAATATTAGGTCTTTAAAGATGATTGTAGCCTTGGATTGCTCATGTTTCCCTCCAATTTGGATTTAGCCCTTGACAGTTCTTTGGTCTTTTTTTTTCTCCTGTCAATGGGGTACAAAAGGAACAGGACAGAGGTTGAGTAAAACTTTATCCATGTAAAAAGGTGAAGTGTGATTTAGTTATTGCAACACCTGTTGGGGCCCGAGGTAATTTTTACCGGTGCTGTTAATTACAAATTAAAAAAGCATCACATGATTTTTCAAACAGGCCAAATTTTAATTTTGTCCACCCCTTTTTTGTTGGTGTGGATTCTACCCAATTTTGGCTTTTGACAATTCTTTTTTTGGTTTTCCTTTAAAAGAAAAATTAAAATGAAGATAAAAATCCCAAATAATTTGTGATTGCAATCATTTTCAGGAAGAAACTGGTGTTATCTGACGAATTACAGGGGTGCCAATATTTTTGGGCCCCACCATGTAAAAGATTACAGTAAAGTTACTCTAATGACCAAGGGACGTCTCGAAGATTGTTCCCTTCTTTGATGATTTCGTCTCTTTCCCTTTTTCTTCTCCATCTATTCCAGACCATGACATCTTCTCCTGGCCATGACTCTTCACTGTAGAATTTACAAAACAAACAACTTAGATTCTTCACTTTTCCAGCTACTTCTTATTGATGTACAAACTCCCCATCTATTGCGCCTCTAATGGTAATTATGACCCCTTTGTGCCTTTACCAGTAAAAAAACAGCTATGGGCCTCCCATTTGTACATCAAGTTTTAGTCTTGTTTTTTACTCCAATATAAAGGTAGTTAAATCCATCAAAATAGTATGTAGGTACACCCCCAAACGGTGGGCGATAGGGAAACCCCAAATTTTCCCAATTATTGGTAGGGTATAGGCCCTTAAGTAGGTACACTTATTGGTCCCCCAATGGGTAGGTATCTAGGTCCCCTATTAAATAGATAGTAGAAATATAGGTTCACAGAATGTAGTTATGTAGGCCCCCTGTAAATGGTGGGGGAGGTTATAGGGCATTTGTAGGGGAGGTGGGAAATAATGGGCTCTAGTGGTAGTAGGTATATGCCCCCCAGTCGAAGGGGGACCCTTTTGAGATAGGTATTAAGCTCCCCGAAGGGAGATTAGCTCCTTGTAGGGAGATAAAGCTCTCCCGCGTTGTTTGCCCCCCTGTAGGTAGATATAGCCCCCTGTAAGTATATTTCTATGCCCCCTGTAGGTAGATATGTATCCCCCTGTAGGTAAATTAGTCCCCTTTTTGGTAGGTTAGTCCCCTTGTAAGTAGGGGTATGCACCTGTTGGGAATTATTTTTAATATATGCTCTCTGTAGGGAATTATTTTTAATAGTGCCCCCCGTAAATTTTTATTACTAAATAAGCCCCCTGTAGGAAAAATTAGAAATATATGCCCCCGTTTGGTAATTATTACTAATTTTATTGCCCCCTGTAGTAACATATGCCTTTGAAGTAATATATATGCCCTTGTATAGTATGCCCCCCTTAAATTTTTATATGCTCCCCGTATGTAGAATTTTTATTCCCCCCGTAGGTAAATTACGATGTAGCAGAGTAAGCTTGACCGTGATCCCCGTTTTAGTGTTATCTGCTCTATCTGTAAAAAAATAGGCCCTAGAAAGCATTGAGCAAGTGAGATAAAAAACCTGTGCATCAATCACGGTTTATTATCCTTCTTTTTAGTTCTGCTAATCTGTTTTGTTCCCTTTTAAATAGGTTTGTCCCCATTAGGTAGGTTATGCCCCTTTTAGGTAGGTGTATGCCCCTGTAGGTAAATTTTTTCAAATTATGCCCCCTGTAGGTAATTATTATTAATATATGCCCCCTGTAGGTAATTATTATTAATATGTGCCCATTGTAGGTAATTATTATTAATTTATATGCCTCCTGTAGTAACATATGCCCCATTAGAATTATAGCCTCCCGTAGTGATAGTGGGCCCTTGTGTGACTTTTGCCCCCTGTAGTAATATATATGCCTCCTGTAGAAAATATAGGCCCCCCTGTTGAGATACATACCCCCTGTAGTAAGATATTACCCTGTAGAAAATTTGCCCCCTGTTTGTAATTTTATGCCCCCTTAGTGAAAATGCCCCCGTAGTAAATATATGCCCCCTTTAGAAACATATATACCCCTGTAGTAATACTGTATATATCCCCTGTAGTGACATATGCCCCCTGTAGTAATATATATGCGCCCTGTAGTGACATATGCCCACTGTAGTAATATATATGCCGCCTTTAGTAATTTATGTGCCCTCAGTAAAGTTTAAAAGAAAATAAAAAATAGTACTCACCTCTCCATGTTCCTTCTCGCGGGTGCTTCTGGGGTAAAAGCGTGTTTCTGACGCCGCTTATGCTGGGTCACAGCTCCTGGGGGAGCTTCCAGCCTAGGAGACACATCATCACAGGTGGCATGGTGAAAGTCGTGCATCAGGCCCCCTGAATGTGTAAGTACGTATTCAAAGGAGTACATCAAGGGAGAAGGCAGGAGGGTAAAGTCCCTCCTGCCTTCCTCCCCGTAGGAGGCTACACTGGTGTGCGCAGTGTGATGACTCTGCATGGCCGTTTTAAAATGGTCGCGTAGAGAGACTTATTGAACACCGTGAGGACGAGGCTGGCGGCTGCAACGCCCCCTCTTGTGAGTGGCGCCCTGACGCTCCTGGTGATCGCCCGCCTCACCCGCACCTAGGAACGGCTCTGACTATGATTTCTATTCACTTAGATGCTATTCCAATGGATTTTGTTTTATTTCTAGCCTTATGTGATGTCTTTATAATCACTGATAATACTACGATAACTCCGAAAATACCCAAATTTGGGAAAAAGGGTTTTCATAGATGCTGTGTTTGGGTTTAGAAATTTTTTTTTATATTTAAATTTTATATTAAATTTTTTATTTTTTAATTTGAACTCATTTTAGGGTTATTTTTTAAATTTTTTAAGGCTTTATTATCTTGTTAGTTTTTATTACTTTAATGGGGATTTTTGGGAAAAAATGGGGGTTTTTTTTGCTACTTTGGCAATAAAAACCCTTTATCAAACAAATTTGCTTCTAGCTCACATTTGAATTGAATGGATTAGTCTGACACTTTTGTGTCACATTCTGTTGAGCAACATTCATAAATATGTCTAATCTTATGAAAGTACACATTCAAATGCAAAAAACAGTGGCACACTATGGAATAAAGAAACTATCAAAATGGACATAGGAATTATGGAAAAAACCATTACGCTAATAGGTAAGGAAAAAATTTTAGGTTTTTTAGTTCACACTTTTTGGGCCCAAAAATGCTTTTGTCCCCCTCCGAAATTCAATGGGCCCCAGTGCGGTGGGGCCCAAGCTATTGTTTCCCCTTATTGGGTTGTTCAGACCAGTTAAATTCAGGGAGCGAAGTAACCCGTTCAAAACACACTACACTGGGTTTAAAAAATGAGAAAAACCAATGTTGTTTTTTACTTTATGTAGGGGGAGTGGCTGCCCGCATTTTTGGTTTTGCACCCCAACCCCTTTCTCGGTTTTAATCAGTTTGGTGTTTGAAGCAGGGTTTTTCGCTCCCTGAAAATGTGCTGGTTGAACAGGACCCCAAAAGGAGGTAAAAAATGTGAGGACCCACATGGCTGAGGTTCCGTTGAAATTTCGGGGGGTGGGCTTAAGCAAATTTTTGGGAAAAAAGTGTGAAATAAGAACCTCAAAAATGTTTCCATTTTTTTAGTTTTCAGTAATGCTTTTTTCCAAAAAAATTTTATGTCCTTTTGATAGTTTCTTTAGCCTAGTGTGCCCCCTGTTTTTTGAATTTGAATGTTATATGTAAATTTTGCCACACCAGTGGCATTTGTTTTTTTCAAACAAAGTTTTTTGTGTGCAAAAACCAAAATTTTGTTTTTGACTTTATGTAGGGAGGAGTGGCTGCCTCCATTTTGATTTTTGCACCCCACCACTTTCTCAGGTTTTAAATCATTTTGTAGTGTGCTTTGAAGCTGGTATCTTCGCTCCCTGAAGTGTGCTGGTTGAACAGGACCAATGAGAGGTAACAATTAGCATAGGACCCCGCACTGAGGTCCCGTTAAAAGTGTTCGGAAGTGGGCTTAAGCAGTTTTGGCCAAAAGAAGTGAACTAAGAACCTCAAAAAATTTTTTCCATGTACCCTAGTTAGCAGTAATGCTTTTTCCAAAATTCCCTTTATGTCCATTTTGATAGTTTCTTTAGTCCCATAGTGTGCCACTGTTTTTTGAAATTTGAATGTGTTTTGTATTGCTGCCACACCAGTGTGCATTTGTTTTTTAAAACAAGTTTTTTGATGTGCAAAACAAATGTTGTTTTTTGATTTTAGTAGGGAGGAGTGGCTGCCTCCATTTGGTTTTTGCACCCCACCCATTTCTCGGGTTTTTTAAATCAGTGTAAGTGTGCTTTGAAGCAGGAAATTCTTTGCTCCCTGAAGTGTGCTGGTCTGAAACGGACCCAATAGAGAGGTAACAATAGCGTAGGACCCACCTGCACTGAGGTCCTGTTGAAGTTTCGGAGGTGGGCTTATCAGTTTTGGCCAAAAGTGTGAACTAAGATGGGGGCGTGGCCTGGCTGTTAATGGCGCCGGCAGCTTAAGGAAGGAGCTCCGTGAGATATTTCTTAAAACGGCCTAACTAAACCCTATACTGCATCACCGGAAATCATTGGCGGGTGTAAGAAGCCCTCAAGCACTTACCGGCATCGCTGGAAGAGAGCGGAGAGGATCGGTGCACCCGGGAGCAGAGGAGAAGTGACCGCGGCACCGGACATCCAGCGCGGACGTGGTGTGCAGAGCGCGAGTCTGATCCGGAGGGCCGGGAGCGCCTTGCCAGCACAACACACACCGAAGCAGAAGACCTCCGGGGACTGACCCGATTTCACTGGGGGTGAGTGCGGGCATCCCATCACCTAAGCCCCTCTACCTCAGCTAACTCCGCGCACACAACCCGGCGGTAACAAAGAGGATGGGCCCTGCTCCCTCGTGGCAGACCGCCATTTTGATTAACACAGAAGCTGTAATGTCTCTCAGCCTCTCTCCCTCATCTTTAGCCTGAAGTCCATTTGGCTGTTACAGATAACTCTGGAGGCAGCTCCTATATATTAAAGTGTCAGAGATCACAAGTATATCACCGCATTTTTCTTATATATGCCACCGCTCGACATCTCATAAGTTCCTGGCACAAAAGACTGCTCAATACTTTCACTTTGCAGACCGCCATTTTGGGCATATCAGAAGGCCCTTGCTTTGCACAGACAGCTGATTTCTCACTCCAACACCTCTATAGATACCCCGTTCCATAACGTTACGAGTACAATTCTCCCAGCTAGTAGCTGTCAGTTTCTAGTGCAAAAATTTACTGTGACCCCTGCGTGAAGGAAGCATTCATTATTATTATGATTATTATTATTATTTAATTTTATGGGCCCCTTTAATTCCGGGCGTGTACATTAGGGGGTTACTTATAACATAAGTAAACATTTCAGTAGGACAATCTTGTTAACAACAGGTACAAGGGGAGAGGGCCCGCCCGCAAAGGGCTTACATTAAAGGAAGGGGGAAAGAGCAAAAGGGTGGGGCAGACATGTTCGTGGGGGAAGTGACAGTGGTGTTATTCTGGTCTAGGCAACCCTGAAGGGGTGGGTTTTCGATTGTTTTTGAAGTGGTGAAATTTGGGGGGAGAGTTGGGTGTTGGGGGCAGAAAGTTCGAGTATGGGGGGAAAAAGAGAAATCTTGGAGGGGTTTGTGTGAGGGGTGAAAGAGGGAGTGGAGAAGAAGGTCCTGAGAGGACGGAGGTTGCGTGAGGGGGGTGAGTATCTGGAGTTAGAGCAGAGATTATGGGGGGGAGATTTTGGAGAGCTTGTAGGTCAGGGTCGTAATTTAAATGAAGGTGGGCAAGGGAAGCCAGTTTTGGGTTTGGGCAGAGGGGGGGGGCAGAGGGGGTAGCGAGGAGAGAGGTGGATAAGAGGGCGCAGAGTTGAGAAGGGTTGGAGGGAGCGAGAGTGCTGCTGGGGGGGCCAGAGGGATGTTGCAGTAGTCGAGGCGGGAGATGACAAGGGCAGGGAAAAAACCCCTTTTTTGTAGTGACGGGGTTAAGGAATGAGGGTGCGAGGATTTTTTTAGGTGGGGCGGCGGGTTTGAGGTGGGGTTTTGAATGTGGGGTTTGAAGGAAAAGGCGAGTCGAGTGTTACCCCAAGGGCGGACTTGCGGCCCGGTGGAGTGTAGAGCTTGATATGATAGAAAAATCAGGTGGGGGGATGGAGGGGGCGGTGGAAGGATAATGAATTCAGTTTTCTCTACTTTTTGTTTTAGAAGACGGGTGGAAAAAAGAAGGAGGATATGGTGATAGGCAGTTGGGATCGGGAGAGTAAGAGGAAATTTTCAGGACCGGAGATGTGAGTTGGGTGTCTTAGTAAGGTGGTACGGGAAAGCCATGTGTGCTTTAAAAGGGGCCCCTGCTGGATCTCCCTAGGTAAAAAGACAAGAGAATCTTCCCACAGAACCGGACACATCCTATGCTCAGTTAAAGGTACTTTCAATCCCCCTTTTTACCCCTACCACACAAAGGATTACTTCCTAGGTTACGAAGGGAATTAATTTGAAATTATTTCTTCCTGTACCGCTGTTTGAAAATTTTAAACCCCTGTATTAGCATCTGACACATAAATTGTACTTCTAAAACACTTGTAAAAGTGTTGCGGACTAAAAAACCTAGAGGCTCATTCCTTCCCCTCTTTTTGAGAAATAAAGTCCCTCAAAGCCCATTAAATAATACCAGACACCTCACCCAAGGACGTGTGCGCCTTTGATCTTCGCAGGGTAATTTTCAAAAGAACAAAACCCTACATGCATCCCCCACGTGGCCTTGTTGGCGACTCGTGTCTCCTTTTGAATTTTTCCATCAAAATTTCGTTTTTCAAGAACAAACTCGCTTCTGCGGGAAAAAAGGCTGTACACATTATAAAATGTGTCGCTGACCCCCTTTAGCCGTTATCTAATTTTTTGTCTCTCATTGAGATTCTTGCTTGCCAAAACCTGATTACTCCTGCCCCCTGCTCCCTCCTTTCTGCTTCCTTTTTAGACGAAGAGAGAAAGGGGGAAAAAAAAAAAAAAAGAAAACGAATTGTTTTATTATTCCTACACGTCTTTCCCTACTCAAAGAAGGGAAAGAAAAACTTGCTAAGGAAAAAACCCAAAAACCAAGCCCGGGGAAGCTTACCCAATTCTTTCAAAAAATCTTCGCCACTCGACAAACCCTAGAAGACCCAAAATCCTTTTTCAACTATCGGCCCCTGCCCCAAACCAGAATTGGTAGAATGGGTTAAGAATACTTTAGACCACGTTCCTTAAACCCAACTCTCCTTCAGGGACTATTTTCCTCCTTCAGAGATACGCTTCCCCGAGACTTCAAACAGGTCATGGTCGATTAAAATCCGATTTACAATCCCCGGGGCTCAAGAACCGACCATGTAGAGAAAAAAAAAGGGGAACGTCACTCGCACAATTCGCTATTGACGCTAATATGAAATGGAGGGGGGGTACAGGACTATCATCCAAACTTCTGGACCCAGAAGCGATTCAGAAGAAAATAATATACGGATCAGAGGAATCCCCGGGAAAAAGTAAAATCAGAAACTCTAACACCGTTCCTTACAGATCTTTGGCGATGTTTACCAAAACTTTTCTCAAATGGAGCTATGATTGATTTGAATTACCGCCTCCCGGAAACATCTTTCCGCTTTTATCCCAAGAGTGTGATTTCAAGAATTCCCTTTTTTCAAAACTAAAGACGAATTTTTTAAAGCACTGAGGGGCATATACCATTCCCGATAGATTTGGAATCTCTCCATCTTTCCTGACCTGTCGGGGCACTATGCTCGAGGGGGAAAGAATTCGCCCCCCCTTTACTAAAATTCTCGGGAAAAAATCTCCTCAGTGGGGGTTTCCCGGGGAAAAATGATTTTCATAAAGGGCGAATCACAATCACTTGTTCCTCCCCGAAACTGGCTAAGGGAATGTT
>JAODAL010081559.1:0-11867 GCA_025379985.1 Phyllomedusa bahiana | reverse complement strand
AGAAAATGTTGACGGGCCCCTTTAAGACGGAAAAGTGGGTTTCCCTTGCCCACGTACAGTACTCATCGTGTTGTACAGAAAAAAAAACTCCCAAATCACTGAATGTGGCCGGGATAAGCAGTAGTTTCACGCAGTTTTCCTAGTTTATGTTTTTTTACTCACAAATCCTGCTTCAGATCCTATAAATCTATATATCTCAGATCTCAGCTTCTCTTTCTCTATCACATCCGTCAAATAGGTTAGTAATAACCACCTGACAGGTTTTCAGAAAAAAAAAAACTGTTTCCAATAAGCAAATTATAGGCCTTATGTATGAAACTGTTTAGCAGTAAAACTGTCTTTTTGCCCATAGCAATCAATCAGAGCTCAGCTTCTTATTTCATACAATGCTCTGGAAAAATAAAAGCTGAGCTCTGATTGGTTGGGCAACAAAGAAAGTCTTACTGCTAGACAGTTTTCTTACATAAGGCCCTAGGTGTCCAGAATAAAAAGTGGACTCATGCCTTGCTATACTTAGTAACATAAAATGTAGAAACCAATATCCAATCTGGCCATTTAATGTTACATAATATGAAAATTTATGGTCCATAACTCGCATGTAGGTTGTTGCAAGTCATGGCCCTCAACATCATTTTTTACTCTGTACTGATGGCAGCCCGGGCCTTTTGGTGCTTCTGTCTCTAGAGCCTGGACCCCAACCCCATCATTTTCTTTAAATCATTCTACAAGTGCAGTTTAATTTATAATTTGGACTGGAGCTACACTAATACTCTTTGTAGTGCTATTGATTGGTTTGAACTATCACAGCTGCAATCAAAAAGTACATTAGACTAGAAACATACTGTTGAAACTAGAAGTTTACGTACACTATATGAAAAGCTTCTCCCTATTTCCTCCAAACGTAACGATGGTCATTATGGCCACACAGTTATGTCAGACCACAGGACATATCACCAAAAATGAAGGTCTTTGTTCCTGTGTGCATTTGCAAATATTAAATTTCCGGGGTTTTTTATGTTTTTTTTTGGAGTAATGGCTTCTTCCTTGCAGGGTGGCCTTTCAGCCCATGTTGATACAGTATTCCTTTCACTATGGATAAAGACACAGGCTTACCAGCTTCCGCCAGCATCTCCACAAGGTCTTTTGCTTTTGTTCTTGGGTTGATATGCACATGTTGGACCAAAGCATGTGCATCTCTGAGACACAGAACCCATCTCCTTCCTGAGTGGTATGATGGCTGGACATTCTCATCATGTTTGTACTTGCTTATAATTGTTTGTACAGATGATTGAGACACTTTCAGGTATCTGTAATTTGCACCCAAGGATGCAAGTCCACAATTCTCTTCCTGATATCTTGGCTGATTTCTTTTGACTTCCCAAAATTTGTTACAACAAAAGCAGGTGTTTCTGGTGTGCATTAAAACATCCACGTTTTTGTCTCTATTTAATCGATGTTCCCAAAAGAGAATTTCCAGGGTGCCCAAATTGTGGAAATTTTTAGTAATCCTTTTGTATGAAAACTTTTAAGTTTGGAAAGTAAATGCTTAAAAAATTCTTTTTCCTCTTCTTTTTTCTGGTTTTGCACATTAAATAATTTTGGGTAATCTTAATTGCCTAAAACGATTAAGGTTTATTTGATTTATTTAAGTGTGAAAAAAAAATGCATGTGTCTTTATTTAGTGTTTGTAAACTTCTGGTTTCTACTTTATATACTAATTCTTTAAAAAGTGTGTTAGAGGAAAACAAATTTATTCACAGATGCAGGCTTCTTAATAAATTTGGTGCGTCCCTGTGTCACAAATTGAAATCTATTTCAACAATAACTTGGCATGGATTTACACTGTACAGTAACTTACACCAATATCCAGGATACATTTTTTGAACTGTGGACGATAATACATTCCCCTACAGAGTTGCATACAGTCTTGTGGACTTCAATTGTCTGTCTGAGCAGAGCTTTTCAAGACTACTAGCATTAAGGTAATGTGGTAGTCTAATCAAAAAAATTTATGTGTAAAGCAAACTTATTATGCAGGGGTTTCTGTTTTTGTAAAAGAAAAAAGCTTTTATAGTGTGAGTGTTTATGTTTTTTTGTCTTTGCATTGTATATTTAAAATTTCTTGGTGTGGTTACATACTATAGATGAATTATTTCTTATAGCTAACTCTAAGAAAATAACAAGTCCAAGTTTTTAATGCGCTCTTTTCATTACATGTTTTAAGCAAATAAAACATAGTTTTTTAAATTTTCATGTTTAAACCCAAAAAAGAAATTTTTTATTTTTCCCCCGCAAGGAAAATTTCAAGTGTCATAAAAATAAACCCCAAAAAAGATGTTTATGGGCCCTTTTGTGAAATTGTTATCATATTGATCACTTAAATTCAAAAGGGGGAAAAGTTCCCAAAGATGAAGAAAAAAAAAATTTTGTTTTCAAAGATTATGAGCAATTGCTTGTTAGGTTTCTATGTAAATCATTTATTGTGCTTTCATCTTATTTTTGGCTTAACGAAGAATAATTGATAGAAAAAACATTTTTTATTAAATATTCATATTGCTTTGGGGTATTTTAACCGGAGTACTGCGGGTGGTTGGGCTTAGTGTCGAAAAAGGCTTTAAATATAGTTTTAATGAGAGTGAAATTAACCCCTTAAAGGACCAAGCCTGTTTTGGCCTTCCGACCCCCCCCTTTTTTTGAAATTGACATGTGCCCATTTATGTGAGAATATTTTTTGACACTTTTACCTTCCTGTGATTCAGAGATGTTTTCTCGTGAAAAATTGTGCTTTAAGTTAGTAAGAAATTTTATCCATCAACCCTTGTTTGTTTGTGAAAAATATAAAAATTTTCAAAAAAAATTTGGAAAAAATTTGCGTTTTTTAAAAGTTGAAAATTTTCTGTGTGCAAGAAGAAAATTTATTCCCCAAAAAAAAGTTTATAACTGATTAATAGTCCACTATGGGTTTGGGGCTCTTTTTTTAATGTCCTTTTTTTTTTACGCATTAGAGGGTTAGAAATTTAGTAGTAATTTCTCAAAATTTTAAAAATTTGCAATATACATTTTTTTAGGGACCACTCCAGTTCTGACTTGGGCTTGAGGGGCCCTGCATGAGATACCCATAAAAATGCCATTAAAAAAACTGCCCCTTAGTATTTACAAAATTTTAGGAATTTTTTGAAAACCTTTGAATTTCACAGAAATTAAAGCAAGTGGGGGTGAAATTTAAATTTATTTTTTGCGTTTTAAATTTTTATCCATTATTACTGGAATACGGTAAATGTGAAGGTAAATGAATTTTTATCAATTTCCCGGTCTCCGTTTTTAGAGATACCCCATATGGGCCCTAGTGCGTATTTGGTAACCAAACCCCCCAGAATTGGGGGCCCCAGGGATTGAGGTTCATTTTTAGATTTTATTTAGGTGCCATTTATTTTTGGGGGGACACCTAAGGTGCTAAAATTAAAAAAAACCCCCAAATAGCCACTATTGGAAACTACCCCCTTAAGGAAATATATCAGGGGGTTTGGTATATAGACCCCAAGGTGTTTCACAAATTTTTTTTTGCATAAGGTTAAAAAGTAAAAAAAATTTTTTTCCAAAAATTGCAATTTTGGGAAAAATGTTTCACATACAAGGAAACCCGGAAAAAAGAACCGTAAAATTTGTTAAGCAATTTTTTCCCGTTTTGGGAAAACCCTCATGGGGTTTTTAAAAGCTGTGTGGGGCATGGGCAGGGTAAAAAGGGGGGGGGGGCTATTTGGCTTTTTGGGAAAGCAGATTTTGGTGGGGCCATGTGCATTTTCAAAAACCCCCAATGCAGAACAGGGAAAAATTAAAAAGTCGCCCCATTTTGGTTTTTAAAACCCCCGGGATCTCATCTAGGGGGTTTTTCTGCATTTTAGGCACACAGGTGTTCCATGTTTTTTTTTGATTGGGCAATGAAAATGGGGGAAAACGCGTTCGTCATTTTTTTTTTGAGTTTCAATTTTTTCAGATTCGCGTGAGGGAAATGATGTGTAAAATTTATATGGGGCGTACAATTACAATGATATAGATTTTTATAGTTTTTTTTGTTTTATTACTTTTAACCCCGTAGAAATAGTTATAAAAAAAATTGGTTTTTATGTTGTCCCATTCTGCCCGCCATAATTTTTTTTATTTTTGTGTGCGGCTGTGTATGGGTTTTTTTTTGCGGGATGAGTTGAAATTTTTTTTGGGGACCTTTTTGTGGTGCATATGATGTATGTTCCTTTTTTTAAGGTTTTTGTGAGATGTTTTGAACAAAAATCAGCAAACTTGGTAGTGTTTTTTTTTTTATTTTTTATAGCGGGCATGACGGTTATATGCATGGGAGCTTTTCTCAGCGGCAATACGATTACACCCATACCCCAAATTTTTATATTTTTTATGTTTTTTTGTTTTTACAAAAAAAAAACCTTTTATTCAAACAGGAAAAACTTTTTGCATCACCCTAGTTTTGGGGCCATAATTTTAAAATTTTTTTGTGTTTGGGCTGTGTAAAGGGCTTTTTTTTGCGAGAGGGGTTGAAGTTTTTATTAGTATCATTTTTGGGGGAAATGCTTTTTGTTGCTTTTTAAAACCATTTTTTTGGGGGCAGGGGGAAGAAAAAACTGCAAACCCAGTAGTGTTTTTTATTTTTATTTTTAACAGGGCTCACCCTGCGTTCCATGATAAATTAGCTTTTCTTTTTGGGTGCTTAGATTATGGGTACCCTATTTATATGTTTTTTTATGTTGAAGACTTTAAAAAAAAAAAAAAGTGTTTTTTTTGTGTAAAACAATATTTTGCATCGCTATCCTGAGGCTATACATTTTTTTTTTTTTCCGTATACAGGCTGTATAAGGGTTTTTTTTTTCGGGATGAATGATTTTTTAAATTTGTAAATTTGGGGTTTCTAGGAGTTTTTGATCGTTTTATTCCCCTTTTATGTGCTGAGGTTTAACAATAATCTTATTCTGTGGGTTGGTTTTTGTTTTGTTTTTTTACGCCCTTTACCGTGGGTTAAAAAAATGACAGATTTTTAGGGCGGTTTTCGCCGCGGTGATACCAAAAATGGGGACTTTATTTTTTTTTGATCTTTTTTTGGGGCGATTGGGTTTGTAAAGGGGGGAAAAGGGCGGTTACGTATTTTTATTTTTTTTTCGTGTTTGTTGGGTTTTTCTTGTTTTTACTTTTTTTTTACTTTTTTTTACTTTTTACATTTTATTTTATTTTCCCCATGGGGATTTGAATGAAGGGTTTAGATCTCTCATTAATGGATTAGGCCTTGCGGGGCTATGACTGGTTTCCCATGACAACTGTCAGTCACGATGCCCCGGGGGCATGCCCAAAGGGCGGGGGGGGGGCAGACCACAGAAACGGAAAAGGATTTTGTTCGTGGTGTTGTAAGGGGCAGGAGCCCACGGATGCCCCCTCCGTGGCTGTGCCCCCGACGAGAGAGGAGGAGGTTCCTCCGGTTCTTTAGTTTTTGCGACCGGTTGTCGCGATAATTTCGGGGTTATCGCCCCCCCCCGGAGGATCCGGGGTCGGGGCCGTGGTGGGGATGTCAGCTGTAATTACAGCTGAACCCCGCGCCGATCGCGCGAACCTTTTATAGGTTCGCGCGATCCCCAGGACTATCATACGTCCAGGGGGGTTAACCCCCCAAACGATGGACGATGGATTTCGCCCAAGGTGTTAAGGGGGTTTAATGTATTGCAGGGATTTTTCAGGTGTATTTTGGGCAAAAAAGCAATGGAAGCGCCCCGCAAAAAAAAACCCCTTTGAACATACCCCAAAAATGATAACTCCTCACAATTTTTGTAAAAACTGTTTTATCTTTCTTTAAGATAACCTTTCACGATGGGTGCCACGGGCCCTAGGATTTTGAATGCGCTCAGTCTTTTTTTGGGGCCATAATTTTACTTCCCGTCCCCCTCCCAGGGTGCATGTGCGTTTCTCGAAAATTTAAAGGGCACCCCACCACTGATTTCCCAATAAGGTGTGGATTTTTACATATTTCTCCCAAAATTTTCCCGGGAGTGTTTTTTGATGTGTTTCCCTACAGTCTATTGTGTTCATGTTTATGCTATCCGGACTTTGACCACTCCTTGTGACCTCAACTATTCTCTGCCTGCCCTGACACTCCGCAAGTGACCTGACCACGTTTGTCTGCCGCCAGCCCTGACTTTCCTACCTGCCAACCGACCATGTTTTGCCTGCTTCTACTGTACCATGCCTGCTCTTTCAGGGGTAGCGATCTGAGAGTTCCCCACAACAAATTCCATCCCACCTTGTGGTGGATTCTGAAGAATATCGGGGGGGCTAAATAGACTCTGCTCCCTGGCGTGGTTCAATAATTCTCTTCGTATGAAAAGAGATCATCCCCCGTGACAGTATACATCCCCAGGGACCCCCCAAGGTTTCTCTGCCAGATCTTCAGCATATCACCATCAAGGTCTGCATCAAGAGGAACTATTTGCAATACTGCAGAACATCGCTGTTCATCTCCCGGTGACTGCACCTGCTCCCACACCTGTGGTGAATCTTCATCCAGTAGTTCCCACAATCCTTGTTTTGCAGCTGCCACGCTATGAAGGGAACCTCAGGAGTTGCCGGGGTTTTCTAAATCAGTTCCCCATTCACTGGAAATTATGGCACATCAGTTCTCGAATGACCATGCCAAGGTGCCAATATTTGTGATTAGTCTTCTGACTGGTGAAGCCCTGGCCTGGGTCACCCCCCCCTTTGGGAACAAGGGACCCACAGAGGCTTGATTCAGCTCTTTAAGCTTTCCACAAGGTCTTAAAGAACCCGGCATCCCCCCTTGCTGCTTCATCCCTGCTTTGTTTACGTCAAGGCGGTTCTACTGTGGGATAGGTATACATTTCACATGCCACCCTTGACTAGCCTGAATAATACAGCCCCAAAAATTGTTTTTTGGAAAGCTCCCTGGTTAATTAAAAAAAAAATTGGTTTCCTCGACCTTTCAACCCTCGGGGTGACCTCATTTTTGCTTTAATTGAAATCATTTTTCTGAAGGGAACAAGACTCTACCAGCAGCCAGAATCTGGCTGGCAATACTGTCTTTCTTGACTAGTCCCTGTCTTCTAGAGGCCTCCACTCCCTTCTCCAACAGACCCTCATGATGAGCCTATGCAAATGGAAGGATCCCACATGTCTTAGGAAGAAAGCACTCACAGACGTCACCAGAATCTCTGCTGGTATTGTGGCAGCCAAGCTAATTTCCTTTAAGACTGTCCAGTTTGTCCTGGAAAGTTCAGCACTTAGACTCCATGGGGGAGGTGGTCCTAGGTTAAGATGCATCCTCTCCTCCTTTGACCTTGCTAATCATGCTCAGCTCCCAATCTGGGGCCGAGTTTCAAGTCTCTGACAGATTTTTGGTTCTGCCAGAAATGTCATTAATTCATCTTTGATCACCAGATTTCTTCTTCCTGTGATTCTTCTTGTCAGCCCTCTAGTCATTTCTTCCATGAGTGGAGAACTCCTAAAGGGCACCATCCAGTATCCTACTGAACCTCTGTTGCTTCAGGTTGGAGCATTGCACAGGGAAAAGATCTCCATCCTCGTGAGGCCCCCTTTACTTCTGGGCCACCCCCTGGCGCGTCCATGCTCCCATACTGGATGGGACCCGGGAAAATTCACTCACTGGGAACAACAGTGCCATGCCTGGTGTCTCACACTTTCTCACTTGGTGTAACCCATATCTCTGTCTAAGCCCTCAATTCCGCTTCCAGGCCTTCCATATCAAGTGTTGGTGGATGTTTTCAGTAAGAAACAAGCAGAGAGACTTCCAACTCACTGGGCCCATGACTGCACAATAGATCTTATGTGTGTTATGATGCCTCCTCAGAGTAGAATGTACACCTTGTCTGTGCCCGAAACCCAAGCCATGTCAGCCTATATTAAGGAAAATTTGCTAAAGGCCTTTATCCGCAAGTCGTCTCCTCCTGGGTCCCAGGTTTTTTTTCATAGAAAAGGATGGATCTCTCTGCCCCTTTAAAGATTATTGAGGCTTAAAATAAGATCACTGTCAAGAACCGGTATTGGTTACCCTGATATCGGAGCTCTTTGACTGTCTGCTTGGAGTCAGATCTGTATTCGGGAAGGTGACGAATGATAGGCCACCTTCAACTCCTGGGATGGGCATTTCAAGTATCTTGTGATGCCCTTTAGCCTCTGTAATGATCCAGTCATCTTTCAGGACTGTGTGAAAAGCTCTAAGTGAAAATGAACTAATTGTGCCCAAAGTGTCAATATTTTGTGTGGTTACTAGTGATGAGCGAACGCTAAAAAGTTCGAGTTCGAGCCAAACCTCGAATTTTGAGAAGTTCAATTCAAAGTTAGAGTTGAACTAGAACCAAAACTTCAAACCCAATTAAATTCAATGGGATAAGATGTTCAAGTTAATTATTACCGTTACAGATGAGGAGAAGCTGGAATTATTATCCATAACAGTAAACTGGACACGTGGAACAACTTAGGGGGACATGTATGAAAACTGTCTTGGTCTAAACTTTTCTTGTTGCCCATAGTAACCAATCAGAGCGCCCCTTTCATTTTTTCAGAGCTCTTCAGTCCCCCTTATTAAAGAAAATTTGGCTCTAATAGTCACAGAAAAAATTGAGAGGATAAAATACTTCATTTCAAAGGCTAACTGAAAAGTTGAGGACAGCGCAGCTATAGGAGGTGCACCGATAGCAGCTGCTATGGGGCCCCTTTGACACATAAGAAGACATCGGTATTGGAAATGACACATGGTAACTAGAAGGACCCCCAATTCACTTTTTGCACCAGGGCCAAGAATGTCAAATTACACCTCTGCAGGCTGGACTAGATTAGATGGCAGTACCATTGGTGGCAGCGAGAACATGGCAATGGGGGACAGTAATGTTCCAGTTCGACAAGATTAGACAGCAGTACCATTGGTGGCAGCAAGATCATGCCAATGAGGAACATGAAAGTTCCATTTCAAAAACATTAGGCGGCACTACCATTGGTTGGAGCGAGAACATGGCAATGGGGAACAGAGAAGCTCCAGTTCGACAAGATTAGACCGCAGTACCATTGGTGGCAGCGACAACATAGTAATGGGGAACAGCAAAGTTCCGGTTCACAAGATTAGGCGGCAGTACCATTGGTGGCAGCGAGAACATGGAAATGGGGAACACGGAGGTTCCGGTTCAACAAGGTTAGGCAGCAGTACCATTGGTGGCAGCGAGAATATGCCAATGGGGAACATGGAGGTTCCGTTTCGACAAATTAGGCAGCAGTGCCATTGGTGGCAGCGAGAACATGCCAATCATGAACATAGAGGTTCCGGCTCGACTCGACAAGATTAGACAGCAGTACCATTGGTGGCAGCGATAACATGGCAATGGGGATCATGGAGGTTCCGGTTTGACAAGATTAGACAGCAGTACCATTGGTGGCAGCGAGAAGATGGTAATCAGGAACATGGAGGTTCCGGTTCGACAAGATTAGGCGGCAGTACCATTGGTGGCAGCAACAACATGGCAATGGGGAACAGCAATGTTCGGGTTCGACTAAATTAGGCGGCAGCGACAACATGGCAATGAGGAACAGTGAAGTTCTGGTTTGACAAGATTAGGCGGCAGTACCATTGGTGGCAGAGAGAATATGCCAATGGGGAACATGGAGGTTCCGGTTCCACAAGACTAGGCAGCAGTACCATTGGTGGCAGCGAGAACATGGCAATGCGGAATAGCGAGGTTCCGGTTCAACAAGAGTAGGCCGCAGTACCATTGGTGGCAGCGACAACATGTCAATGGGGAACAGCGAGGATCTAGTTCGACTAGATTAGGCCGCAGTACCATTTGTTGCCAGTGAGAACATGCCAATGGGGAACAGCGAGGTTCCGGTTAGACAGGATTAGACAACAGTACCATTGGTGGCAGCGAGAACATGGCAATGGGGAACAGCGAGGTTCCAGTTCATTATGATTTGGCAGCAGGACCATTGGTGACAGCAAAAAAATGCCAATGAGGAACATGGAGGTTCCGGTTCGACTTGATGAGACAGCAGTACCATTGGTGGCAGCGAGAACATGGCAATGGAGAACATGGAGGTTCCGGTTCATCAAGATTTGGCAACAGAACCATTTGGTGGCAGTGAGAACATGCCAATGGGGAACAGCGAGGTTCCGGTTAGACAGGATTAGGCGGCAGTAACAATGGTGGCAGCATGAACATGGCAATGGGGAATATGGAGGTTCCGGTTCATCAAGATATGGCAGCAGTACCATTGGTGACAGCGAGAACATGGCAATGGGGAACAGCAAGGTTTCGGTTTAACTAGATTAGACAGCAGTATCATTGGTGGCAGCGAGAACATGGCAATGGGGAACAGCAAGGTTCAAGACTTATGCAGTGCATATAAAGGTCATACAGGTAGATATTTCAAAATAAATTCAGCCGCAAGACTTGTAAATCTAGCTGTTGGCAAAAGTAGAATACTATTTGTAGAATGTAGAAAGCAGGCACAGGAAATACAGACATGAGATATAGTATAGTTTAAATGTATATTTCACAATGTCAAGAAAACATGCGAGAGTTTACTAGTCAGTGACATCGGCAACTAGGGCAACAAAATCGTTAGAGATCCACGCTTGATTCATTTTGATAAATGTCAAACAATGTACACTGTCAGGGAAAAAAGATGGATACGTTTGTCAATTATCACCCTGCCAGCTGTGCTGATGAATGTGCATTCCAAGATAACGCTGGGTGCTGGGCAGGACAAAGCTTCTATGGCATATCGAGCAAGCTCAGGCCTTTCATCCAGTTTGGATACCCAGAAATCGAATGGGTCCAGACCAAGTTCATCAGTAGGTATTTTTAGCTGTTTAGGGGTAACCATGAATGAAAAAAGTTCTCTCTTCTATCTTAGAGAGAGAAAAGAGGCTAATAGGACATAGTGTTGTCCCTACTGTTTGCAAGCCCACAGAGTTAATTAAGCACCCACATAATATAGGTCTCAGCAAAGAAGAGTGACCAATCATGGATCACCAAACCATATTCCCAAATACATCATTAATCATCCTTACCCCAATGCACCTGCATCACAGGAATTCCAAAGAGTTGTATACACTATAGTGAAGGTTTTCCCAATCATGCCGAATTGCCATGCTTAACCAGCGTGCCCATATTCCAACGGCGCCTGACTGAGATCCAGCGCATGCACAGTAAGAGAGACAACAGCGTCACCGTTAACCCACTACGCATGCACGTCTCTCGGCATCTCCGTGTAGCCACTGCGCATGTCCGCGAAACGGCGCATGCGCATCACGTGAAGAATTATAACCACATAACAGCGCACCTACTGCGCATGCCCATAACTACAACGGAGATCACAATATGGGAACATATCCACAGCGCCGACCCCTGCTGGGGATGCATGTATATTAAAGCCTTCTAGACCCATTATACAGAAAGGCCTAGCCAGGCTAAAGTATTATGCAAATTAGGGGTCCGGAACACACCATTATTCCGTTGTCCCATAACCCAGATAATATTCAATAAAGATGTCCAGGACGGGTATAAAACATATAAAGAATATGTAAGCATATATAGTTCACAGCACTCTACAAGGGGTACAAACTGTAAATAGAGGTATTCCAATTCACATATTGATGTCAAGGGACCAAAAAATCAATTTTATATATAGATCCCAACAGAGGGCTAAATGATGAGGGCGTCTCAGAAATAACACAAATATATGCTTGGCCATGAAATTCAAAAAATAATAAAGTTCATTAAACAGAACAATACAACCACAAAAAATAAATCAATAGATAGAATTCTTCATTCTCGTAATTTAGCTGCTGC